>CAUYQV010055227.1:0-48311 GCA_963574575.1 Galagoides demidoff
TGGCTACAACCAAAAAAAATAGCCGGGCGTTGTGGCGGGCACCTGTGGTCCCAGCTATTTGAGAGGCTGAGGCAGGAGACTTGCTTGAGCCCAGGAGTTGGAGGTTGCTGTGAGTTGTGATGCCACAGCACTCTACCCAGGAGGACAGCTTGAGTCTCTGTCTCAAAAAAAAAAAAAAAAAAGAAGAAGAAAGAAACAGGAACCATGTCTTATTTGTCAATGACAATTCCTGGCACCATCCTGATCCACCGTCAATA
Source organism: Galagoides demidoff (assembly GCA_963574575.1). Taxonomy (NCBI): domain Eukaryota; kingdom Metazoa; phylum Chordata; class Mammalia; order Primates; family Galagidae; genus Galagoides; species Galagoides demidoff. The sequence goes on from CAUYQV010055227.1 coordinate 258, forward strand.
AATACTGCTGAATAAAGACCAAAAAAGAATGCAGATTCACTGCTGGGTCTTTATTCAGTAGTTACAGTCACTGACTTTTTGCTTCATAGACTTTTTTTTTAGGAAATGTGGGCACTGAAAAATCTTAAGAAGTGCCCTCTTCCAACTGAATGTCACCTAAGTATTGCTGAAACTCCCCGTTAGCTGAGAATTCTGAGATAAATATGAGTCTTTCTAAGCCAAATGAAAGATTTTATATCTCAGCAGGTACGTTGCTGTACCACTGGATGCTGGTTTATGCAGGTAATGTCAGGCAGAAGAGGGCAATGGGATTTATCAGAAAAGGGTTTCTGGTGGATTCATCGTATGTCAAGTGAATAACAGAGCTGACAGCTTGCTTCAAGGGTAGAACAAATGAAATCGCCACATTCCTTATTAAATATACCAGTCCTATAGTTATGAAAAGTGACGGGCTTTATTGTTAATTTCTTCTGGGATGCTTGTTCTAGAAGGGCCTATTTTCAGTGAGATTTTGGCACAGTCTACAGCAAATGGTTACATGTTATTTGGTGCTTTGTCTAATACTAAAATTTGTGGCAACTGATTAAGGACCAAAAGTTGCTTGTGGACAGCTTTCAAATTGTGATCGTGCTAATCTGAGCTTCAAGTAACAGTAGAATGTTGCAGTCAGGAAACACAGGATCTGGGCTAGACCACTTGGGTGGTTTACACATAGGAAAAACTCGTGGGAATCAGCTTTGAGCCTTTTACGATCATGCAAAATTAGAAAGGGTGGCAATGAAGTCTGTGACTCCCACGAGGAGCTCTGCCAAGAAGGTGTTGTGCAGTCCTGCTGGAAGCGGCTTCAGAAGTATCCTAAGGCAATTGTTTCCAATCTTTTCAAGTACTACAGAAAGATTCTTCTTAGTATTAGAAAATTTTGCAAGGGTTGGATGTAGGGTCTCACCCTTAGGTGCTAGGATTACCTAGCACCATGGGAGGTCAAGGCAGGTGGACTGCTTGAGCTCAGGAGTTCAAGACCAGTCTGAATAAGAGCAAGATCCCGACTCTACTTATAAAAATAGAAAAATTAGCTGGGGTGTTGTGGCTGGTAGTTCCAGCTGCTTGGGAGGCTGAGGCAAGAAAATCGCTTGAGCCCAAGAGTTTGATGTTGCTGTGAGTTATGATGCCATAGCACTCTGTGGGACTGTCTCAAAAAAAAAAGAAAGAAAATTTTACAGGGCCTCCCCTCCACCACATTATAATATTTGGTCAAGAAAGTTTCAAGGCTCGGCGCCTGTGGCTCAATTGGCTAAGGTGCCAGCCACGTACACCTAAGGTGGCAGGTTCGAATCCCCAGCCCGGGCCCGCCAAACAGGAATGATGGCTGCAACCAAAAAATGGCCAGGCGTTGTGGCGGGCGCCTGTGGTCCCAGCTACTTGGGAGGCGGAGGCAGGAGACTGGCTTGAGCCCAGGAGTTGGCGGTTGCTATGAGCTGTGATGCCATAGCACTCTACCCAGGGGGATAGCTTGAGGCTCTGTCTCAAAAAAAAAAAGAAAATTTCAAAATAGCAATACACTATTATGAATTCAATAATGCTTTAATGCATTTATATTCATTCCTCAAAAAAAAAAATACAATTGGGGCCCTCGGCGCCTGTGGCTCAAGTGGTTAAGACGCCAGCCACATAAACCTAAGGTGGTGGGTTCAAATCCAGCCCAGGCCCACCAAACAACAATGACGGCTGCAACCAAAAAATAAACAGGTGTTGTGGTGTGTGCCTGTGGTCCCAGCTACTTGGGAGGCTGAGGCAGGAGACTTGCTTGAGCCCAGGAGTTGGAGGTTGCTGTGAGCTGTAATGTCACGGCACTCTACCCAGGGGGACAGCTTGAGTCTCTGTCTAAAAACAAAAAAATACAATTGACAAGTATTAGTGCAAATATGTGGGGAGCCTCAAGGGTAGCTTTTTTTTGAGACAGAGTCTCACTCAGTCACCCTGGGTAGAGTACCGTGGAGTAATAGCTCACAGCAACCTCAAACTTTTGGGCTCAAGTGATCCACTTACCTCAGTCTCCTGAATAGCTGGGACTACAAAGGACCTACCACCACCCCAGCTAGTTTTTCTTTTCTTTTTTTTTTTTAGACAGAGACTCAAGCTGTCCCCCTGGGTAGAATGCTGTGTCATCACAGCTCACAGCAACCTCCAACTCCTGGGCTCAAGCAAGTCGCCTGCCTCTGCCTCCCAAGCAGCTGGGACCACAGGCACCTGCCACAACACCTGGCTATTTTTTTTTTTTTTGGTTGCAGCCATCATTGTTGATTGGCGGGCCCGGGCTGGATTCGAACCTACCACCTTAAGTATATGTGGCTGGTGCCTTAGCCACTTGAACCACAGGCGCCGAGCCAGTTTTTCTATTTTTTTTTTTTTTTTGAGACAGAGCCTCAAGCTATCACCCTGGGTAGAGTGCTATGGCATCACAGCTCAGAGCAACCTCCAACTCCTGGGCTCAAGCAAGTCTCCTGCCTCAGCCTCCCAAGTAGCTGGGACCACAGGCGCCCGCCACAACGCCCGGCCAGTTTTTGGTTGCAGCCATCGTTGTTGTTTGGCGGGCCCGGGCTGGGGATTCGAACCCGCCACCTTAGGTGTACGTGGCTGGCGCCTTAGCAGATTGAGCCACAGGTGCCGAGCCCAGTTTTTCTATTTTTAATAGAGATGGAGTATCGCTTTTGCTCAGGCTTTTCTTAAACTTCTGAGCTCAGATGACCCACCCACCTTGGCCTCCCAGAGTGCTGATTATAGGCTTCAGCCACCATGCCCAGCTTTCAAAAGTAGCTTTTTCTTATGGGGCCTATTCTTTGATTTAGTCCTTTGTTCTTTTATCTATTTATTTTATTATGATTATTTTTTAGAGATAGGATCTCAGTCTGTTGCGCAGGTTGGAGTCCAATGTTGTGATCATAGCTCACTGTAACCTTGAACTCCTGGATTCAAGCAGTCCTCCTGCCTTAGTCTCCCCAGTAGCTGGGACTACAGGCATGAGCCACAGCACCCAGTCGCAGATATTTATTGGCCACCAGCGTTGACCCTGAGCTGGACCTATGAATGATGACTCTCTGTCTTCAGGGGTTGTGAAAATCACTCCAACAAACTATCTACTTTGTCTACTGGAGTGATTTTCACAACCCAGTAGCTGACATGACACAGTCCAGGAGTGTCATGTAATTGGCTAAACCTTATGAATCCAGACCTGTAAACAAGATTTAACCATCAACTTCAAGAAAACAATTCTCAAGCACAGCTCAGTCTGGATGGTAACCAGACACTCCTAACTGTGGATGTGGTCTAAGCCACTGAGTTTAATTGATTGGTATGACAAACCCAAAGTCAAGGCCACTTCCTATAATAGCCATAGGAGCTACCCTCAATCACCTGCTTTTCTGGGTTTTCAATTAATTCATTATTTACCACTTGACTTTGAAAAGGGGAAAAACTTCCTCATTAAACTTCCTATTTCTGCCCTCCCCCAGGATTTTCCCACTTCCCCTTTTGAGCAGAATCCTTTCCTTACATTTCTCCTACAGTAGTTCAGCATGTCAACTTCACAAGGACAGCATGGGAGCCACAGAGCAAGTCAGTCACAGGCCCTCTAGGAGAGTGCTCTATCTCTATCGAGTAAACAGTAAGAGCCTAATACCATGTGGTGCTATGCTAGGCACTGGGACTACAGCAGTAAATAGATTTTTAAAATCTCTTGCTCTCCTGGAGCTCATATTCTAAAGACATAAAAGCAATGTCTCTAACACTAATGACAGCACGAAGACAACACGGGGACAGGATAACTAAGAAGGATGCAGGAAGGATAGGTGGAAATGTGGACCGGAGTGAAAAAGAGGCCGTCCTACCCAGAGGGAAAGGTGTGAAGAAAGCCAGGGAGGTGGGAGAGTGTGAAGGTGGCTTGGAAATACAGTAGAGAAGGCAGATTGGGGCCAGTTGTTTCCATGGAGATGGACGTCAACTATTGAGCAGTTACTTATCCCAGGCCCTGTGCTGTTCCTTATACCCGATTCTCACTAGGTCTTTACTGTAGCCCAGCTTGGCAAGTAAGAGGAAACTGAGGCTCAGAGATGCTAACTAGGTAACAAAGCTAGAATTCTAAACTAGGTCATCTGATTCTGGTGCCCCGGCTCACAATAATTACCCCACATTGCTGGCGTAAGGTTGTGAAGGGCCACAGATTGCAGGTTAAGGAGTGTGGATTTGATTTCATAGGAGGTAATCAGAGCTGTCAGGAAGACTGAGCTGAATGGTATGATCTGGAACGTGGTGTTTGTGCTGCATTCCATATGTGGGCTGAGTGACTAATAACAGGCATACGGGAGTGGTCTCCTGCGTGTGGAACAGGTGCTTGGAGGGAGGAGCCACCAGGAGCCTGGAGAGGTCAAGTTCAGAGTTGGTGATGGAATGGGGCAAGCCCAACTGCTGGTAGCCTAACTGGTCTGTTGTTAACCTTGGTAGGGATGTCTGAGAACAAGAATTGCAGAGGCTCCTTCTAAACTTGGTTTTCTGCCATGGGATTTTAGCTTCTGGCACTGGTCATGCACCCTCCAGTCGTGCATGTCAGCCAAACTCCAATTAGCAGTTCCTTTAATATAATTCAAAAGTTGCTCCACCCCTGTCCTCAGAATGAGCAACACTCAGCCCCTTCCTCCATGGAGGTCATCAGGGGAAGTGCAGCTGGCAGGGAATGTGGAGAACCCCAGCCCGTTCATGTTCCAGGAGGCCCAATTCTTCAGACTTGGAAGGGGGCTGTCACTGTCCCTGTCCTGGAATTATCACACCAGCCTGGTCTCTCCACTCGACTTCATCCTGCACAGTCCTATCTGCCTCACTTGTCTGAATCCTCCAGGGAGTCCCCTGGATGCACATTTCAAGCTCTGTACAGACCAGAAGGGTGTGAAACCAGTTTATTTGTGTGTTCCCTACAGAACAGGACCTGGCCCCTAACAAGTGTTTCTTCAGGTAAAGTCAGAACAGCCTCCTATGGACTTAAGGCATCCTTAGGTGTGGCACTAACAAGGTGAGAGACTGGGGAGACCAAAATACTGAAATCAAGAGACATCCAATCCTTGTTCTGGCGGAAGCTGAGGTGGAGGAAATGGTACCATTACTGGTTGTGTTCCTGCTTGCAAAGTCAGTCATCCAGCAAATAGAGATTTTTCATAGCCGGCCACTCTCACGGCTGGAGCTGCTTCAGAAAATTACTGGATGTCAAAGGTCAGCTTTGTCATATTCAAGTTTCTCCCTTCTTGGGGACTGAAAGGTGCTGACTTCTTGAGAGGCCCCTGCTGCTTCTCTACAGCTGTGAGCAGCTGGCATGAGGTGCCTGGAACCAAGAACTGAGCCTTGGTCCCAAACCAGAGAGTGGTCCCGACCTGGACCTGCAGTAGTCACCCACCCCTGGCAGAGCTGCTTCTGCCCCTTCTGGCCTCCACATATGGAGGCCCAAGGTAATTCAGACTGTATTCTCTTTTTGAACTTAGAAAAATGGCTGGCTTAGCTGGCTTTAAAAACATAGTCTCTTCCTTGTTCTTTGAGTAATCTTATCAGGGTCACAAACCTCTTGTCAGAAGTCTGGACCCCAAATTACTGCCCCCTGCCTTGGGCAGGATGAAAGTTGACATATTCTGCCAATGCCTGGGAGGCAGCTTGTCCTGTGACAGAGTGGCACTTGGGGGCAAGGAGGAATTCTGCAGGGTGGAAGGGCAGCCTCAGAATCTGTGGTTGGGAGCCCCTCCCCAAATATCACCCATATCTGCTCCAGGCAAAACTGTTACACGCTCTTAAGATTTTTGCCAACAACAGCTGCACTTTTGCCAACAAGTAGCTACAGCTACTGACCCCTGGCCTCCATCAAGGTAATGATACTTGTACAGACAGAGATCCAAGGAAGAGACTCTGGATAAGAGTTCCTCCCCATGTTCACTAGCAAAGTTAAGTTCTTTCTTGGAGGAGTTTAATGTCCCCTGTGGACACTAGACAGCCGAGCTGAGTGCACTATTCTTTTCATTGCTCTATTTATTTTATTTATTATTATTATTATTATTGAAACAGAGTCTTACTTTGTCACCCTGGGTAGAGTGCTATGGAGTCATAGCTCACAGCAACCTCAGACTCTTGGGTTCAAGAGATCCTCTTGCTTCAGCCTCTGCAGTAGCTGGGACTACAGGTGCCCACCATGACACCCGGCTAGTTTTTCTATTTTTAGTAGGGATGAGGGTGTCTCACTCTTACTCAGGCTGCTCTTAAACTCCTGAGCTCAAGCAATCCACCTGCCTCGGCCTCCCAGAGTGCTAGGATTACAGGCGTGAGCCTCAGTGCCTGGCCTGCTCTATAGTTTAAAGTTAAAAGATATTTACACAAAAGCTTGCATTAGCATTGTGAGATTCAATCCTGGGCCTCAGGATTTCCTGCTGTCCTCATGTACTTTTTTTTTGTAATTGGAGTATGATCAAGCATCAAAGAGCACAAATCATAAATGTACAACTCAACACATTTTCACAGAATGAAGGTACGCACGTCACCAAGTACCTAACTCAAAAAACACGGAGCTCAAAATTCCCCTTGTTTCTCTTTCCAAGAGTAACTCATCCTTATTAGTAGCACCACAAGTTAGTTTTGTCTGTTTTTGAACTCAGTATGAATGGGATTGTGCGGCAAACACTCTTTTACATCCGGCTTCTTTTGCTCAGTGTTGTGTTTCAGCGCTTTATCCGTGTCGAGTGTGATTGTAGATTCCCATGCTCGCTCATAATCCATTTGTTCTTTAAATGGGCTAGTCCCCCAAATGGCAGCTCAAGCTCCATTAGAGAAGCATTCTCCACCACGGACTGTTTGTTTCAGCTCAGAGTGAGGTTGTCATACACAATCCTCATCCTGCTAAAAACACTCCCATCTGCAGTACATGACACAACTGTCTGGAGAACTCCGTGGACCCTACTCGGCAAAGAAAAGGTCTTTTGCCTCTGATTCTTTCTTCCAAGTTTCAGGGTCTCCTGATATAGACAGGGCTATAGAGGGGCTGTCTTTGGAGTGTGCTTTATAATTCAAGAAGCCCTTTATGGCCATAATCCTAGCACTCTGGGAGTCCAAGGTGGGCCTTGGGCCTGAGCTCAGGAGTTCAAGACCAGCCTGAGCAAGAGTAAGATCTCGTCTCTGCTAAAAATAGAAAAACTAGCTGGGCATCATGGTGGGCATCTGTAGTCCCAACTGCTTGGGAGCCTGAGGCAAGAGGATCACTTGAACCCAAGAGATTGAGGGTGCTGTGAGCTATGATGCCATAGCACTCTAGCCTGGGCAACAGAGTGAGACTCTGTCTCGAAAAAAGAAAAAAGAAAAGGAAAAGAAGAAGGTCTTTCTGCTGAGGAAGTTTAACTGAAGAGGGATCCAAAGCTGAAACACCAGCAAGACGTGAAATGCCCCACACATTTCTGGGTCATATTGTTGGACAAGGATCGTTGGTGGTGGGAAGGTTGCTGCAGGTGACCCAGGCGCTCCCACTGTGAAAATGAGGTGAAGTGCTCACAGCGCTTGCTCCTGGGACTTTGCTGCTGATCCTTTTTTACAGGTGGGCACTGCCTGGTTTTCAACTCTGTAGATAGGGGACAAGCAATGAGAGGACACTGGTTTGAGCACATGTAGGGATGGTCTGCCTGCAGGTAGTGTGGCTGGCATGCTGCCCCCTCAGACGGGCTCTTGGAATTCACATTCCTTGGTTCTGAGCCATCTCATCCCAGCAGGGCCTGACCTCCTTTTGTTCTTTCTGTGCTCCTTGTTTTAAAACATTTATTGAGCACTTGCCTATGTCCAGGTTGGTGTTGACCACAGGGGAAACAAGTCACAGGATGCACCTGACAACAGGAAATGTTGGTAACTTCTAAGAACCGTGAGGTCACAAGACAAGGTCCCCGTTGCGAGGCTGCTTATGCCTGATAGTCAGCAGATGTCCAGGCTCAGCATGACAATTGCCAGGTAAGCTGGACATGATGGAGAGGCCTCAGCAGGGAAATGAGCTGTCATCTCGGCAAACCCACCGTGGATCCAAGAACTATCTATCATAAAGTGCTACGTGATTGTTATCTTGTTATACTACTCAGAAGAATTACTATCTCTGTTTACAGATGAAGAAACAAGTTCAGAATCACTTTGTTCAATAAGTTTTGAACATGAAAACTTCGTCCTTAATTTATCACTTGACCAGAAATCGAGCCGCCCTTAACAAGACTTTAGGTCTGAAAATTCTGCCAAAGAGAATGGGCACAGATTATGTACTTATCTGAAAGTTCTATGAGTGCAGAGGCAGGTACTAAGGAAAGTCTTCCAATATAAGTTGTCAGCTAAGCCAGGCTTCCAAGCTGAGAAAACAATAAAGGTGTTTTGGTTCCAGCCAAAGGAAGGGATTGAAGCAGAGATACTGAGATACTCTAGACAAAGTAGTTCCCTGGATGAATTAACCTGCTACCGATTAATTTGGGGATGCACACCAAGGTTTCTGGGAGTTCCAAAACTCTACTTATCCTCAAAAGAAAAATGGTGTCTTGGGCTGTGCCTGTGGCTCAAGGAGTAGGGTGCCAACCCCATATACCAGAGGTGGAGGGTTCAAGCCCAGCCCTTGCTAAAAAATTGCAAAAAAGAAAAAAGAAAAATGGTGTCTTACAAACCTGGGCATTAGAACTCAAGGGCCAAGATGCCCCAGTCTTTTTGAGTCTTGACTGACAGGGAGGCATCTTCCCCTTTGAACAGAGACTGTTCTTCAGGCGATGGGGGAGGAGATGGGGAGGGAGAGAGGAGATCAATTGACGAGTCTTATTAAGTGGCCAGAGGCAAAGATTCCAGAGCTAAGCTCAATGATGAAAGGCAGCCCAGAATGACAGCCAGTGTGTGTGTGGGGGGGGGGGGGGTAGGGGTAAGGAGGGCAAAAGAGACAAAGCTGGGGTGCATCTCCATACTGCAGAGCCCCCTGCATTGCTGCCATCTGGCCCATCCCTCCTATGTTAACAGCTCCTACTGCTTCAGCACCCACTAAGTGTGAGACACTGCAAACCTCTGTACCTGTCATTTTGTGGGATTCTCATAACAACCAAGAGGGGCAGGTACGATTAAGGTGCACATTTTACAGATGGGAAAACTGAGGTTTAGAGAGTCTGATTTATACACCATGTATTCCATGTAATCCTGGAAATGCAGTGAAAGACATCAGGTGCCCGGTAACAGTGGGCACACTGAATCTGAAAACAAAGCCAGCTGAGTTCTTGGGCAGGGACAGGACTATGGAGCTGGGACCAGGAGATAGAGGGGGATGTGGAAGTTGGTGAGGAGCAGATCCCAGAGACACCTAGCAAAAGAGAACTGATCAGAACAGGTCAGGTACGCAGGGCTCAGGCAACCTCAACTCAACATCAGCCGGGGGAAGACTGCCAGGAAGGCAGGCAGTGATGCCGAGAGTCCTGCTTGCCTGGCATCCGGCATCCATTAAGTATCCTTGTGTTTAGTACAGAAGGGCAAGACTAAAGTAAGGTCAGAGTTCACACTGGCATTAAAACGGGCTCTTTCTTCTCCCTTTCCCCTTGGCCACAGCCCTTCTCATAGTGTAACATATTATATGTTTTGTTACTTTATGCCTGTTTCCCATGAAAGCAGGATAGCATGTAAACTCCACAAGAGCAAGGAGTCTGTGTCTGTATCTGCAGCACCTACAGCAGTTCCATAACTATTTGCTGAATGAATACACGTGCAACAGTAGTTTTCATGAGGGCTCTCCTGGGCACCGTGTGCCTCCCCTGCCCATCTGACAATGCTCACACCTGTCTTACTGGGACTGTCTCAGCTACTATTTCCACAGCATGAACAAGCAAGGCCAGGGTTTGTGAGGACTCTAGGAAGCAGGGGAGAAATCAAATGCTGAGCACTCTGTTTTTGCTCAGTCACAAAGAAAGGCAAAAGTCAAAAAAGCAAAATGGTGTCAGATGTGTAGATCGGTCAAGACACATTACACCTCATTAAGGTTGATTAAAAGAAAAAGACACAAAGATGGATTCTCCTCCCTCCTCTGTAATGCTTGGGACAGTGATCCCACACCCCTTGGGGATTTTATTCCCAAAGAGGTCCTTTCTATTCCCATCCTCTCATGAAGAAAAGAAAAAAGGACTAGCAGAAGAAAAAAAGAGAGATTAAAGAGACTCCCCCACTCTCCAGATCCTCATATTTGAAATCTTCAGTGAGGTCTTCAAGCAATCGGATGCCATGACTTTTATTTTTAGACAGCTCTCACCTCTGAAGAAAGCACTGAAATCACTTCTAAGGTCAGTGGAACTATTTGCTCTAGGGAAATTTACTTGGGGGTGGGGGAAGCTTCCATCTTCCTGGGTATCTTTTTTAAAAGCCTTGGTCATCAAAGTCATCCTGCAAAGCCCTCTGACTTCTGAGCGAGGCAAGCAATGTTTCTGGTCTGCTGTTTGATGGGCAGGATGTTGGCTTTAGATTAAACACATGTGGCAGTGAGAATGCTCTTCACGTGCAGTTTGCTCACTTCACTGAAATCCAGGGTGTGCCCAGCGGGTTTATGCCTGGTTTATAACACAGAGCACAAAGTCATCTTTTAAAAACCAGGCTAGATCTTTGAAGATGTCTGCACTTTTCTGACTGCCTGGGAGAAAATGCAATGTGCATTATGATAGTCTACCTTCAGACATCGCTTTCGAGAATGCCCTTGATTCTCAGATATATTTTGGATGAAGGATCACATATGGGGCAAAACACACAACTAGATTAAATATATGCGTTGATTGTAAGATGTCTTCGATTCTAGGAATGTTTAAATGTGAACAAGAATTTACCCTTTATTACAAGAAGAAATCCGATGACATTAGTTCCTGTTTTCAGATGAGTAAGAAAAAGTTAAGATTAAATGCTTCACCCAAAGGAACTCTAAAGACTGACTGGTCTGTTCTCTCTCTCACTCTCTCTCTCTCTTTTTTCAAATTTCATTGTTTACTTTTTATTTCTTTCCTTTTTTTTTTATGTTGTTGAGACAGAGTCCCACCCTGTGCCTCTGAGCAGAGTGCAGTGGCTTGGTAGCTCACTGCAACCTCAGACTCCAGGTTGTGGGCATCCCACTGCCTTGGCCTCTAGAAGCCCCTGGGATTACAGGCACTTGCTGCAGCACCCAGCGGGTGCTCACTCTCGCTCAGGTGAGTCTTTTTTTTTTGAGACAGAGCCTCAAGCTATCCCCCTTGGTAGAGTGTGGTGGCATCACAGCTCACAGCAACCTCCAACTCCTGGGCTCAAGCGAGTCTCCTGCCTCTGCCTCCCAAGTAGCTGGGACCATAGGCGCCTGCCACAGTGCCCAGCTATTTTTTGGTTGCAGCCGTCATTGTTGTTGTTTTTGGCGGGCTCGGGCTGGATTCAAACCTGCCACTTTAGGTGTATGTGGCTGGCGCCTTAGCCACTTGAGCCACAGGCGCCGAGCCTCAGGCGAGTCTTGAACTCCTGAGCTCAAGCAATTCTCCTTCCTCAGCCTCCCACAGTGTTGGGATTACAGGCATGAGCCACTGTGCCTGGCAACTGGTCCATTCTCACAACCAGTGCACAACACTGCCCACCATAGTTATGCTTTGGGGTTATAGGAAACTGCAAGGTAGGGGCTGGTCAAGACCAAGAGAGAATTTATACTGAGGGGGAAAACTAGTCTGAGTAGGATGGAAGTAAAGGGGAAGAAGAATGAGGGTTCGCTCTTCATTCAGCAAATAATGCTTCTCATTAGGTACCAGGTTCGTGACAGGGTGCAAAGAAAATAAGTTCATAAAGCAGTTCCTACCCTCAGGGGGCACACAAGGAAAACAGGTAGCCTCCTCTCATTATCTATGAATTTGACAAATATTTGTTATTAAGTACCAAGCACTGGAGAATTAGCAGGGAAAAAACTCAGATGAGCTCTCGTCCTATGGAGTTTATAGACTAGTGGTAGAGGACACATATCCAACACATACTTGCACAGGTAATTAATCACCATTGTGCTTACTACGAAGTACAGAGTGTCAGGAGACTGTCAGGAGTACAGAGTGTCAGGAGAGTGTCAGGAGACTCAGTTACAGGGGAAGATCTTGGAGAATTAGCAGGAAACCAAGCAAGAACAGACCAGGAAGAGAATAACAGTGGGGGAGGGCTCCAGAGGCAGCACCTTGACCCAGTGGGTTGTCAGCAGGGCTTAGATTAGAGGGAAGTGGGACACCTGAACGCTGGACAGGTGAGACAGGAGGGGAAAGGAGGAGAGAGCAAGCCATCTCTCCGGGACGTGGCCTTATGGAAACAGGAAGGGGTCTTGAGGTCATCCTTGCTCTCTTGCTATCTAGCTGATCAAGCATATTTATTGAGTGTGCCAGGCTGGAAGCATTGTATTATCTTATTTACTCACTGAGGTGGGTACCAGTCCCCTCACTACACAGATGAGGCCAACACTCAGCAGCATGAAGCGTCTCTCCCCAGGTTAGATCGTGGAGCTCTAGTGTGGCTGAAAGGAGATTTAGACCAGGAGCTGCCTCGCTGCTTAGCCACAGCCCTCTCTACTGCCCAGGCCTGTAAGGGAGGCTCAACAAATTGCACCCCTCGGGCTAATCACCATCTAACAGATGAAAAAGAGAGGCTCAGAGGGAAAAACCAACTACTTGGTCCCTATCATAAAGGAAGCAAATGTCAGAAGGGGCTCCAAGGAAGAAAGCTTTTCTTGGCTCAGGTGTAACGTTCACTCTCTTCAGAGGCAGCCAGGTGGAATGACCCACTGGGACGTTCTGTAAGTTAGTGGGTATTTTGGGACTGGGAGACAGGCTCCCCCTGCTGGCCCAGTACTACTCAGGCAGTGTGGCTGGAGGAAGGGCCATACCAGTGGGTCCCGCTGAAGGCTGAGGGCAGCAAGAACGAGGAAACCTCAAATAATTCATATAATCTTTTTCTGTTTTTCTTTTTGAAACAGTGCTCTGTTGCCCTTGATAGAGTGCCGTGGCGTCATGCTAATTCACTGCAACCTCAAACTCCCAGGTTCAAGTAATCCTCCTGTCTCAGCCTCCCAAGTAGCTGTGAATATAGGACCTGTGACCATGCTTGGCTAACTTTTCTATTTTTAGTAGAGAAGGGGTCTTGCTCTTGCTCAGGCTTGTCTTGAACTCCTGAGCTCAAGGGATCCTTTCGCCTCCACCTCTCAGAGTGTTAGGATTACAGGGTGACACACAATTTTGTTTTATATAAAGGAGACTCCAGAGTTATGTGTGTGTTGTAAAGACTAACAGGTGCCAACACAATCAAAAGGTTTTGCAAAACTGGGGATTTCAAGGTGAACTAGAGCCAAATCACGCAGCCTGACTTTTGGCAGAAAAGGTCTTCTGGTGGAAGCCAGAGAAGGAGAAGCTGGGGTCAGATAAACTGGCCATCTTCACTCCCCACGTGCTTGAGAATGTGGAATAGATGAGAAGGGGAGATTCACACTGCACCTGTCCGAGGAGGAGGAGAAGAGGAAATAATGGGAATGCAATTAACTTTTATAGCAGACTCACATAAGCCAAAGACTTCATAGGCTATTTCAATTAAGACGTGACATGGTGAAGAGGCTGAGGGATGTTTTAGTGGTGTGCCATGAAAAAAGAGAAGGCAGAATGCAGATATTGGTAAGCATCAACCATCACCGTTCCCCATTATGGCAAAACCCCCTTTTTTTTTTTTTTCTAGAGACAGAGTCTCACTTTATCAGCCTGCGTAGGGTACCGTGGTGTCACAGATCGCAGCAACCTCCAACTCTTGGGTTTAGGCAATTCTCCTGCCTCAGCCTCCCGAGTAGCTGGGACTATAGGTGCCCACCACAATGCCCAGCTATTTTTTTGTTGCAGTTTGGCAGGGGCCGGGCTCAAACCTGCCACCCTTGGTATATGGGGCCGGAATCCTACCCACTGAGCCACAGGCGCCTCCCGGCAAAATCCCTTCTTAACTGTTGACCGAAGGGTAACCCCAGACTTCAATGAACTGTGAATTCAAAGTTATGTGTGTGTTGTAAAGACTAACAGGTGCCAACACAATCAATCATTTCATAAATACTGCTGGGGAAACTGGGTAACTATGCAATAAATTAAAATGAGACCCATACAACACTCCCTAGACTTTTTTTGATTTCAAACGGGCTAAAGGGTTAAGTCATTTAAAACTGCAATGAAGACTATGGGAAAACAGAAACACATATGCACCCCAACTGTGGAGAAGTGACAGTTTTCTAACTAAAATTAGTAGACATTATGACAATCAGCTGAACAACAAGAACAGCAAAAAAGCAAGGGGCTAGAAAATATATAAATGGTAAGTTTAGTGACCTAATTAAGTAGGGAAATAAATATAAATCTATGAGAACAATACCCAGCATCCAGCAGGCAGATGGCTAACAACTTTGAAACACTTGGCAGACGCTTGATCAAATACTTAGGAACATTTTATACTTGGGAGGCTGAGGCAAGAGAATCACTTAAGCCCAAGAGTTTGAGGTTGCAGTGAGCTGTGATGCCACAGCACTATTTTACACTTTATAGCCCTCAATGACATGCAAATACTGTATCACAGCAACAAACTTAGTAAAAATCAGTTCAAGCAAGGAGTCCCAAGGCGTGCAGGGGAAGAGGGACTTGCTCACTGATGCAGGTGTCAGAATCAGCCCAGCAACCCTGAGGAAACCTGGCCTGAGAAGATTAGGTGTTCCTGTTCATTAGGCACCTTGATCTCAACCTTGGGGACAGATCTCAAGGACATAGCTTAAAAGGAATAGCAATTAGAGAGCAAGACTGTCTGCCCAGATACCTGCAGTTACAGGTTGATTACCTAAAATCCTGTGCCTGGAACGTTTTGTAGCCATAAGAAGGCAAAGCAACTAGGGAGTCCATCCCAAGCCTGCCATTTCCTAGCTGTGTGACTTTGGGTAAGTCACTTAACCTCTCTGAGCCTCAGTTCCTTCCTAGATAAAATGATAATCTAGATGGCTACCTCCTGAGGTTATGTATTAAAGGAGGTCAGCGTGTTTGAGAAAGAGTAGCTGTTGTTATTGTAGAATGACCACTGGGCAGATCCTGGAGAGAAAGCTCCTGCTTGCAAATGAAGTAACATCAGAAAGTCTCAGCTTTCCATCTTAAAGAGCTGGTATCTTTGACTCCTAGTTTATTTTTATTGCAAAATCAGAAAAAGGAAAACAAACCTCTGCCACAACTACTTAGGGAGTCCACTACAATACAAAGGGAAGCTCTTCAAAGGTTATTAAATTCGTCTGAAGCTGAGAGGAAAATGTTGGGTGAGGCTCCCATTCCCATGCCAAGGAGTGAAGAGTACGGGGTTTCCAAGGACCTGAAAGTGCACATTTTTTGTGAGGCCTGCTTTGTGACTGGGGTTTTATAACCTCGAATTTGGAATTTTTATCACCGTTTTTAGGGAGAGAAAAACTGCCCAAGGTACTAAATGTTAAGTGACCAGGTATGGCGGGTCCCCATATCCCTGCGGGTAACCAGTGCACTAACTGCCTCCAGCTCCCCGGCGAGATACGGGTCAGGTGAGTCAGAGGCACCATAAGAGCTGCAGGAGTGAAGCTCTCGGAAGGGGCCAGTTGGGGGCAGCCCCTTGCGCTGTGGGTCCAGGGTCCTAGGCTTCCACCCGTTCCGCTCCGGGAGCCCCAGGGACGCACCCCGCTGCGCAGCCCCCCTCCTATCAGCAGGGGGCGCCAAGGAGAACGCGGGCGGAAGGCCAGGGACCCCAGAGCCGCCGCCGCTCGCAGAGTCGGGACTCTGGGGTCAAGACCAAGTTTGCCGCAAGCTCGCTCGTCTGTGGCGAGGTTTTGGGACGAAGATAGGGTGGAACTCAGAACCTTAGCCCCAGCGAGAGGCCCAGCTCGCTGCGGGGCCATCCCGGTCCGCTCCTGCCCGGAAACGCGGGCGCCGAGGGGGCGGGGCCGCGAAGCGCTTCCGGGGGCGGGGGGCGCGGGCTGGGGCGGCAGCCGGAGCGGCGGGGACGGGCCTGGCGCCGGCGGCGGCGGAGCGGGCGCCGCGGGCGGGCGATGTGAGCGCGGCGCTCTGGGCAGGTGAGGCGCGCGGGCCGGGGACAGCGAGCAGCGGGTTGGGCCCGAGCGGGGCGGTGGGGCCGAGGGTAGCCCCGGGACCGCTGTCCGGCTCCCTCTGGGCGCGGCGGGGCGGGTGCCTCCGCGCCTGGTCAGTCCCGCGGGCGGGCGGACGGGCGGCCGGCGCCGGCGGGAGCCGAGGCCAGGCGGGGTCGGGAGGCCCCGGGCACCTGCTGGGACCAAGCGCGCGTCCCTGAAGGGCCAGCCGCTCTCGACTCGGGAGTCCGGGCGCCACTGGCCCGGTGGAGGGTCGCGCACCGGCAGCTGCCCCCTGTGCTCTCCAGCCACCGCCCCCGGTGTCTCGGGCTCCTCAGCTTCCGGGCCCCTAGCTTTGGGGTCTCTCCCTTGTGTACGGGTAGGGGACCAGATGATTGAGTCCCCTGGGTAGCCGGGCCGGGCCAGGGGGTCGGCCCTGCGGGTGACTGCAAGGGAACCGCTGTCTCAGGCCACAGCGTTTCTCCAGGTAAACAGGCAGCGACGACGCGCTGTGCTTGGTTGGCCCCGGACGTCTCCATGGTCCCTCTCACGCTCAGTGGGTCCTGCCATCAGGGAGGGCTGGGCTGGAGCTGACCTGGGGGTGTAAACAGTGCCCTTCTCGCTGACCGCCTGTGCTTTTAGAGTGGTCACTAGTCTGGGAGTCCCTGGTTTGAGGTTTTCAGCGAGCTTCTAGCATACTGGGCCTCAGTTTCCCCATGCGGTCATCGAGGATTTACATGAGCTCTCTTAAGAGCCCTTCCAGCTCTGCCGTTCCAGTATGTCTAAAATTGGAAGGGCTGTCCTTGGTTCAAGATTCTGGTTAGTTTCACCGACGATTTTTGGCAATGTGGACTTTTTTAGCCACTTCATGTACTTCATTTTAGGTTGTAAAATGATTCCAAGAAGCATTTTCTAAACCTTACCTTAATTATCATTCATCTCTTGCTTTTGTCCCTAAGTAGGATTAATCACATTCTGCTGAGTTTTTGTATGCAACATTTTTTGTTGTTTATGTTTGCACACTTTCTCTTTGTTCCCTAGTCCAAGCCTTTGCTTCACATCTGGATTATTGCAACAGCTTCTAGCTGGTCTCTGACTCCAGAGGTTCCCCCCTCCCCCATCCTTCCTTTATGCTAACGCCAAACTTACTATAGGAAGTCAAAAAATACTTGAGTGCTTGCTTGCTTGTTAGATGTCAAGATACTGTTCCATGTGGTGGAAGAAAGTAGTGGAAAGTACACTTACGGTCTTTAAGCAGCTTTACACTGGAGGCTGAATCATTACCAGCAAAAAGGTAATTCTGATGAGACAAGGCTGCGTGCTGTAGAATTAAGGAGAGTTGGAGGTCACTGTAGGTGGAGTGGTCAGGAAGGGCTTAGTGAGGGGGCTGGATTTGAGTTGGGTGTTAAAGGATGAGTAGGATTCAGATAAGAAAAGAGGAATCAGGCCCAGTGATCTATGGAGTTAGTGAATAGACCAGTCTCCTGGCAGAGTAGGGTTTATGTGGGAAGGGAGTAGGAGGAAAGATTGGTTGGGGCTAGCTGCTGAAAGATGTTGAATACTAGGCTAAAGTTGAGACTTTACTAAAGGCATTGGTGAGCCGTGGGAGATGAGGGGTCTTCAGCTGCCAGAGGAGAAGCAGAGTCTAGAGGCCAGGAAGGGGATCAGCTGGAGGGTCATGGCACTTAACACCCACCATTCAAAGACGAGTGTGTCATCTTGCCTATATTGTGTTTGGCCATTACCACCTTGTCATTTCAAGGCTCTCCTTGGTTTGGCCCCACCCCACCTACCTGAACCTTATTCTCTGCTGCTCCCTCTGTTCCCTGCAGAAGGGAGTTTATTACTGCCTTTTGGGCTTTGCTCTTGTTGTTTCCCCTTCTGAAGTACTGGCCTTCCTTTTCTTCTCCTCTGTGCAAATTCTCCATTTCACTTCCTTCAAGTCCCTGCTGAAGATATACTTCCTCCAAAGGGTGTTCTCTGACTGCCCTACCCCCATGCCTTTGTGGCACTTGGATTTAGCACTTGTTGGTTGTTGAACTTGTTCTTATCCCAACTTGAGTGGGAGTTTTTTTGAGAACATTGTATCTTTTTTTTTTTTTTTTTAGATAGTCTCACTATGCTGCTCTCACCCTCTGTAGAGTGCTGTAGTGTCACAGCTTACAGCAACCTCAAACTCCTACGTTTATGTGAGTCTCTTGCCTCAGCCTCCCAAGAGGCTGGGACTACAGGCTCCTGCTACAATGCCTGGCTATTTTTCTGTTGCAGTTGTCATTGTTGCTTTAGCTGGCGCTGTCCAGATTTGAACCTGCCAGCCTCAGTATATGTGGCTAGAGCTATAACCACTGTGCTACAGGCGCTGCCCAGGCTGTTTTTTTCTTATTGTTGTCGTTGTTTATCAGGCCCTGACCAGGTTCAAACCCACTAGCCTCGGTGCATTGCCAGCACCCTAACCAGTGAGCTACGGGTGCCGAACCATGACATTGTATCTTGATACTTCTGTGAGTTCCCTACTAGAGCTGGACTTTTAGGTACTCAGATGCTTCCTGATTTTTGTTGGCAAACCACTTTTTTTTTTGTAATTTTCATATTTTTTTTTTTAAGGAGAAGCTGTTATTGATTATTAGCTTTTTTTTGTTACATATAGCTGAAGGTGAATATTTTCAGCTTTCTCTTAGGAAACAGAATGCACAAATCCTTGAGACTTAAAAATGTTTACTTCTGATCATGGGAAAAGAAGAAAGTCATGCTCTTGGAGGTTGTCGGAGGCTGTGGCAGAAGAACATCAGCTTTGGAATCAGGTGGTTTTGAATCCCTGCAAGGCTACTTACTAGCTATGTGAACTTGAGCAATTTATCTAATGTCTCTGAGCTTCCATTTTCTAACTTATAGTATAGGGGATAGTAAAATCCATTTTATAGGGTCTTTATGAGTTTTAAAATGAAAATGGTATAGAAAGGCAGTATCAAAATTTGCAGCACCTAGAAACTATATTTGCATCATTATTATTGTCATTGGGTATAAATTTATAAAGGTGGAGAAATGGTAGGCCGCTTCCACCACTGAGTGTGTATCCACTGAGTTGTAGATTTTTGCATGTCTCTGTATCCTACTTATGTCTTCCACTGGAAGCACTTGTCAAAAATGTCAGTATCATGAATCTAGAATGCCATCATTATATTTTATTCCCAGTAATTTTCATGTTACTTTAGTTTAAAATCTGCTTAATGTTTTTCAAACTTCTTAATTGTGTCCATTTAATGTTTTGTAGCTGACAAATTGCTGAATTTAGCTTAGTGAAGGTCATCAACTGAATGCAGTTAAATTTCTAATGGTAATTTTCTGGTTGATGTTGGTGGCATGGAAAACCTCATGGAAGAATGCAGTTCAAGGTGAGCTTTTCTAGTCCTTTTGTCATAAGAGGCGGGACTTAATGTATTTTGCAGGTCCAGTGCCCCTGAAATGCCAGCAGTAAGGAGATAAGATACTATTCCTTATTATTTTTATTTAGAGTTCTTTGCCTTAAGAAAGTTTTCTCTTTTACCTGAACCAGATCCTTCCAATCCATGGTTAGAATTTGAATCATCTTTTTGCCTGCTTCCCAACAGCAGTCAAAAGAATGGACATTTTGCAGAAAAATGGCTGCAAACCACCACAAGTTCCCTTAATTACTATGTCAGACCCAGCCTGACTATCTGTGTGGTAGTACATGCTTCAGTGAGAATTCTTTTTCCACTTAGAGTTGATCAGTAAGAATTGCCACCAGTAGAAACCCTGCATCCCACCTAGTATCCCTGCATTAAAATTTTCTTGTAGGAGGTAAGAGTTGTGACTCTGGAGGCTGATAAATCTAGGTCCAAATCCTGGTTCAGCCAGTCATTGGCTGAGTGACCGTGGGAAAGTTTCTTAGTCCATCTGAGTTTGTTTCCTCATCTGTAGAATGGGGATAACTGCAACCTCCATTTCGGTGTTGTGATGATTCAGTGAGCAGGTAAAGAGCTTACTTAGCATACGGTGCACATTAGGTGCACATTAGAAACTCGGCAACTGTTAGACCTTATCATTGTTAGCAAAGTTAAAGAGGCTATTCCTTTCCTGCTTAGAAAGCTCAGAAGCTTCAGATGATGTTTTGCATTAACTAAAAGACAAATTGCACCCTTTCCGAATTAGTGTATCTGAGCAGACCTGGAGAATGTTAACGCCTTGGTAGGAAATGTAACAGTTTGGATAAAAATGTTCTTTCAGGCTCACATGAATTAATGCAGTAAGAACTCTAAACTTGTTTTCTTTTAAATTAGGATGAGTGCTTCATGAATATCCATTACAGAATGCCATTTTATTTATTTTTTTTCCTTGCATTGGGTTTCAGTAGCACCAGAATGTTTCATGCAGCCCTGGTGTTATTTGGCTACTGCTTTCTAAAGGATTAGATTGTAACTTATGACAGCTCAATTTTAGTTTTAATCTAGATCCAGGCAGAAATACCTAGAAAAGTTATTTTTGTATAGTTGTTACTGCTGTTACCATGCCTTTCGTCTCCAGTGCTTCAATCTGTGGTCTTTTCAGTGACTTTCTGTGTGAGAATGAAAATTAGGGATCTTCAGGTTTCCTGTGGCGGATGGAGAAAGCCTAGTTTGAGCTGTGCCTCAGGTATGGCCAGGTGACTAAAGTCAGCAGGTGCAAATCTGGGTTTGAAACCATGAACATCTTGATTGAGAATAATAGGTACCTCCTGTTGCCTTAAACAACTTCCAAATTTGTAACTTTCCTTTCTTTTCTTGGAAGTGTAACTGGGTATTTTTAAAAGAAGTGTAGCATATTGTGAAGCAAATTAGAGTGTTTATAGGTTAGGTGGGAATGAGCTACCTTGTTAGATTTTGCCTGCTGGCAGAGACTATCCTACATGTCTGAGGTCTTCAGAAGGAAAAGTTGAGAGCTGAGGATATGGCTGTTGTGGCACTCAGTGGATTTTGAGCCACCAGCTGACCTGTCCTGAAAGCCTCACTGTGCCAGATATGCTGCTGAGCATGGGGCACAAGTCCCTGCCCTCAGGGAGCTCACCAGTGAGACTGAAGGCTCAGCAGGTGGGAGGCTTACAAGGGCAGTACATCTCCCATTGCTTAGTTTTTACACTTTTACTTTTATTCTGGTTGTCATCATGGGGAGATAGTTTCAGGGCTGTACCCAAAAGTATTGCAGAGGAGACTTCAACAGGTGGGTGTTTTGCCCACATAACATTTGAGAGTCCCTTCTCGTCTTCAGGTGGTCTTCAGAATGGGTTGGCAGGCAGTGTGATAGGATGTCACTATTTTTCATTGTTCAGTTTTCTCCTAGCTTAATGGAATGCATTATGCATAATTTTAAATAAGATACTAGTCAGTGGAAATGATGTTTTAGGAGAGGGCTGGATGTAGTTGTTACCTCTTACCTTAGATACTATTTTACCATACCTTACAGGAGAGAGAGTACACCTTTCCTGTTCTCAGCCATCTCTTTTCTGTTTTTTCTCCCTGAGTGATCTCATCTTAACCACAACAGTCCTTGGTACAGTTTTGGTCCTCAGTACAAGTCAGTATCTCCAGGTCTTATGTTTATGTTATCTCCAGTTTCAGCCCCAAATTTCCCGCTACACAGTGGGCAACCTACACTCACTCCACTTGAGCTGGCTGAGCTAACTTGCCTCCCAGCATGGATATCATGCCTCAGTCTCCAAGTGCTATGGATTCCTTCTTAAATGTTCACGTTGGCTGCTGCCAAGATTCAGTTTGAGTTCTCAGACCAAGTGTCCAAGGCCCTCTGCCCTCCAACTGTCGTGTCCTCTTTCCATGTCTCTCCCTGTCCTGAGTCCTGGCCCCTCTTACTGCTAGCTAGATCCCAGTTGTACATTTTACTCTGCTGTGCTCTGCTCCATCCATTCCTTCTGTTTGGGGTGTTTTTTCTGTTCCTTTTGAAATGCAAGGCCGTTTGAAAAACATCTTCTACCATCAAGTTTTTCTTTGTTCTATTTTGATTTTTTAGAAATCTTCTGGGTCAAAGTAATGAGTCTTGTCATTATTCTTCATAGTTCTTTGTTTCTACCTCTGTACTTGTCTGCTTGATATTATAATTATCCATTTGCAGCCCATTTTTCTCCTTTAGATTCATTGGCTTAAAACATATCTATGTAGGTAAAAATCTACATATCTTTAAATAAAAACTTTTAGAATAATACAACTGTGCAATAAAAAAATTCAAAAGGTATAAAATATATTATTTTCTTTCCTCTTCCTGGCTTTTAGTTCTTCTTCCAGAAGTGACTGCCATTAATAATTCTTGTGATTCCTGTCAGAATGGACATAGCAGTGTACACCTATAATTATTCATGTATGAAATATACATGAAGGGAATCCCATATATGCATACATACACCTTGCTATTTTGGGCTAAATCACGGAGCTCATTCCCTATCAAAGCATACAAATCTGTTCTTTTTCATGGCTGCATAGTATTTCATTATTTATTTATTTGAGACAGGGTCTCACTATGTCACCTTTGGTAGAGTGTGGTGGCATCACAGCTCACAGCAACCTCCAACTCTTGGGGTTAAGGGATTCTTTTACCTCAGCCTCCCAAGTAGCTGGGACTACAGGCGCCCACCACAGCGCCTGGCTTTTTTTTTTGTTGTTGCAGTTGCCCTTTTTTATCTGGCCCTGACCATGTTCGAACCCCCCAGGCCGGCCTCCATGTACTGGGCTGGTGCCCTACCCACTGTGCTATGGGCGCCGCCCTTCATTGTGTTTTTTAAACCAGTCTTTGGGGGTATTTGTTTTTGTTTTGTTTCCTATAGCAAAGAAAAGTGCTTAGTGGATATACTTATTACGTGTATCCTGATAAGTACTATAATTTATAGGCTTAAATCCTGATGATTACTTGTGGACCAAAAGGTAAATATGTTTGATAGATGTTATCAAATTATCCCTCAGGATTGTGCTTGCCAGGTCTTTTAAAATGTGTGCAAAGCTAAATGGGATCTCATTATTTTTTCTTGTTATCTTTAATCATGAATAAAGTTAAACATCTTTTCCTATTCTTTTTGTCATTTCTCTTTTTAACTATAGCCTTTGCCCATTCTTCTATAGAGTTTTTTGTATTAGCCTAATTTGATTTATAAATTAAAGATTTTTAAAAGTTTCTTTTGTCAAATATGGATATATTTTTCTTCAATATCATTTACCTTATAGCTTATTGGGAAAAAGGTTTTTTTGTGGGCGGCACCTGTGGCTCAGAAGGGTAGGGCACCAGTCCCATATGCTGGAGGTGGCGGGTTCAAACCCAGCCCTGGCTAAAAAAAAAAAAAAAAGAATAAAACGGATTTTCAGCATCCCGAAAGTGTTAAAAGAAAAAAGAAAAAAAAAGGCTTTTTGCTTGTATGGGGGTTTTTTGGTCATAATTTGTCTTTGTCTTTGGGGCTTCTGGAATTCATGTCATGCTTAGAAAAGCCTTTAGGTCAATATTATTAAAAAAATGCACACGTTTTCTTTTTTTTTTGTAATAATCTTTTAAAAATACTGGCATAAAAATATGTCATGAAATGGAAAATAAGATTTTCTGTACATTCCCTGGTGCTTTTTTTTTTTTTTTTTTAGACAGAGTCTCAAGCTGTCTCCATGGGTAGAGTGCTGTAGTGCCACAGCTCACAGCAACCTCCAACTCCTGGGCTCAAGCGAGTCTCTTGCCTCAGCCTCCCAAGTAGCTGGGACCACAGGCGCCCGCCACAACGCCCAGTTATTTTTTGGTTGCAGCCATCGTTTTTTGGCGGACCCGGGCTGGATTCGAACCTGCCACCTTAGGTGTATGTGGCTGGCGCCTTAGCCCCTTGAGCCATAGGTGCCGAGCCCATTCCCTGGTGCTTTACAGGAAATTTGTAAACATGTAATACCTTTGAAAACTTGAGGAGCTGTTTTCCATTGATGGGGCATTTTTTTTAATGGGACCCTATAGTGCTATCATATATAGGGACATTCATTGCCTTCTTGCCGGTTTTGCTCCAACTCAATGAGAGGAGCTGGCGAAAAGAAGAGCCTGGACTCAGTCAGTTTTGGTTCACCTTCTTGTGATCAGCTGTGAATGTTAGATGATGGTCATCTGCTGTCCCTGTCTTTGCAAAGTGGCTTTTTGTTCTAAAGCCTCTTCAGGTAAAGTGTGTTTTATTTTTAGGATGCCTTGGAACTAGTTAGGGGTATCATTCCCTTGTTTGGTGCATTTCAGAGCAGTGTCTTCTTATGCTTGGTTTAGTGACGTGTTCCGTAGCTTTCTGAGTGGTACCTTGTAGACTTACTTAGCCTGCTGTCATTTGGTCTTGTATCAGACCTTAATTTTGTTTTTTTATTTCAGAGTGTGCACGTACGTTTATTTCTAGAGCTCTGTCCTTCACTTTTCACTTCAGGTCTGTGGGAGGACTGTCCCAGGCTGGCTTGAATGGTAATTTACAGGTCAGCAGTGCTCTCCCTTGCTGTGCCCACAGTGCCTCCCTGTGCGAGTGGCCGCCCTCTTTTGCCTGCCAGTCAGGTGTAACTCCGCTGTCTGTGTCCATTTTCTTCCCAAAGCCGCTCACTTTACCCTGTCTCACCTTGTTGGTTTGGCTTCCCTGTCTGCTGTCCTCTGAGATTGCAGATTCTGCTTCCTTGCTGTGCTTTCAGTCCTGGCTGGCCCCTCATAGTTTGCTGTTGCTCTCAGAACCTCAGT
This sequence comes from Galagoides demidoff, assembly GCA_963574575.1. Lineage (NCBI taxonomy): Eukaryota > Metazoa > Chordata > Mammalia > Primates > Galagidae > Galagoides > Galagoides demidoff. Next base: position 25,123 of record CAUYQV010055227.1, read on the forward strand.
CTCAGTGTTACTTTGAGATCTCTTGAACTTGAGCTGAACCTTGTGATTTCTTGGTGGTGTCTGCTCTCTGTGACTTTCTTTTTTTTTTTTTTTTTTTTTTTTGAGACAGAGTCTCAAGCTATCCCCCTGGGTAGAGTGCCATGGCATCACAGCTCACAGCAACCTCCAACTCCTGGCTCAAGCGAGTCTCCTACCTTCGCCTCCCAAGTAGCTGGGACCACAGGCGCCCGCCACAACGCCCCGCCATTTTTTGGTTGTAGCCATCATTGTTGTTTGGCGGCCCAGGCTGGGGATTCGAACCCGCCACCTTAGGTGTACGTGACTGGAGCCTTAGCCAATTGATCCACAGGCACTGAGCCCTCTCTGTGACTTTCACCTTCATACACCAAAAAGACTAGTTTACTTGAGCCCTAGATCTGTAGTTTCTAATTAATTGAGGCTTTACCATAGAAAGATAGCTTTTTATTTAAAGTAAGCAAGTAAAATGAGCCAGAATAAGGAGCTCTGAGTGGGGAATATGGAATAGCTGTGAATATGGAATGCATAATACATTTCAGCTGCAGGGCCCACCTGGGACTTTGTTTCTGCTCATAGCCCTTACTGCTACTGGTGATTGGATCTAGAAAAGAGGGAGATTTTTATCTAGAAAAAGGGGGCTGTGGTAAATTCCTCAGGCTGAAATTGCGTAGTCAGAGGAGGTGTGCATTTGTAACTCTGATGGCTATGTCCTGGGCAGCAGTAGAAGGATGTTTGCCCCGCCCACCTCCTCAGGACAGGACTGTCACCTAGGGCAAGCTTGCTCCTCCTACGCCTTTTCCTCAGCTGCTTCTTACTTCCTTCCACCTGGCCCTTCTATCCTATCCTCTGACCTAGGGGTCTAGGTGGGTGGACTGTAAACAGTCCTAGGAAGGCCAGCATCTTGGATCCTCAGTGTCCCCATCTCTAAAATGGAGGTAATTGCACTTCCCTTTTGAGGATAGGTCTGGAGCAGCGTTTTCAACCATTTTTATCTCACAGCACATTTGAACCTATAGTTAAACTTCTGTGGCACAGTTAAATTATGTTATTTTAAAAAAAAAAGAATATAGTTACTGTGCTTTGAACTTCTTTTGAAAGTGATTTAATTAATGATCTTTAAAAAGTTTCATGGCACATGTAAGATCCCCTCACAGCATACTGATGTGCCATGGCACACTGGTTGAAAATCACTGGTCTAGGCTCGGCGCCAGTGACATATACCGAGGGTGGCCGGTTCAATCCCCGCCCGGGCCAGCTAAACAACAATGACAACTGCAACGAAAAATAGTAGCTGGATGTTGTTGTGGGTGTCTGTAGTCCCAGCTACTTGGGAGGCTGAGGCAAGAGAATCACTTAAGCCCAAGAGTTTGAGGTTGCTGGAGCTGGTTGACACCTTGGCACTACCGAGGGTGCCATAGTGAGACTCTGTCTCCAAAAAAAAAAAAAAAGAAAATCACTGGTCTAAGGCATTCAGAGACATAATGCCTACTAAGCCTTTACAACATGCCTCACAGATGTCAGGCGTTCCTTAAGTGGTAGACATGGTGAAGGGACTCCCCCAAGTAAAGGGGCAAGGCTAAGGGATGTGGTGGGAGGGGGCCATCATTCCCTTTTACAGTTGCTGAGGCTGGTAACCATGGGGGTGGGGCACGTGAAAGTTGGAGAGTGATGGGGCTGCCCATGGTCAGAGGTGGTCCTTCCCAGAATCCATCCTTGGGTCTGTGGTCATGGCAAAGCCTGTCAAGGAGGTGAAAGCTGTTTCCCTGTGTGTGAAATAATTCTCTTTCTTTGTAAGAAAGTAAGAATTCCAAGGTAAGAAATTAAAGAAATTGAAAGAGATTGTCTTCCTTTTGGTTGAGTAAGCAGAAGAGGCCTATTCAGAAGTTTGAGGAACTGACAATTTTTAACTTCCCAACAGACCATTTCAATGAAGTCCTCTTCATGTGTGTTTTTCAAAAGCGTATTTATTCTTATCCAGAGTATGGATTTTATAAATGAAAACAAAATAGGTATTGTTAACAGCAGTTATTAATGGTACTGAAGAAAAACATCCAGCTTTTGTGTGCTTGTGTTTTAAATGAAAATGCAGCAATGTAAATGTCTGGTTTGTGCCTGGTTATTTGCCTAATAAATGTGACAGAAAGATCTATGATTAATCTGCTTGAATTAAAGAACACTGATTCTCATGTTTTTAGTGAGTGTAATAATCAAATTCATTATTGTTTTCTGAAGTAGCTGCAAACGTAATTTAAATGAAAAACTAATATAAATCACTACTCTGCCTTATCAAAAATGAATTCCATTCCCATATCTCTCTGAGTATAGGGGAATCTGCATTAAACCTGTCTCAAACTGCAAGACTGGGACTTTTATTCATCTTAGAATTCCCTCTGGTTTTGTATATGTAGGAGATTGATCTTGAAGGAGTATTTCCTATAAATGTAGTAAAAATAATTTAAATTCCCAGTCAGTGTGCCATTTAGTGATTCCAATTAAATCTAATGCTTGCAGCACATATGACAAAAGGCTAATTTCCTTAATTTGCAAAGAGCTCTGACAATTCAATAAAAAAGGCAAATATGGGCAAAGGATGTGAATAGGCAATTCAAAGGCAAACTTATACAAATTACCCTTAAACATGAGAAAAGATATCAACCTCATTTATAATTAAACAAATATACATCAAAACAATGAGAAAAAAAAAGCACCTATCTGCTTGGTAAAAATGAAAAGATAGGCTCGGCGCCTGTGGCTCAGTCGGCTAAGGCGCCAGCCACATACACCTAAGGTGGCGGGTTTGAATCCCCAGCCTGGCCCGCCAAACAACAATGATGGCTGCAACCAAAAAAAAATGGCCGGGCGTTGTGGCGGGCACCTGTGGTCCCAGCTGCTTGGGAGGCGGAGGCAGGAGACTCGCTTGAGCCCAGGAATTGGAGGTTGCTATGAGCTGGGATGCCATGGCACTCTACCCAGGGGGATAGCTTGAGGCTCTGTCTCAAAAAAAAAAAAAAAAAGAAAAGAAAAGATAGGCTTGGTGCGGATAGCACAGTGGTTACAGCACCAACCACATACAGTGAGGGTGGCAGGTTCGAACCTGGCCCAGGCCAGCTAAAATAACAATGACAACTGCAACAAAAAATAGCCAGGCTTTGTGGTGGGCACTTGTAGTCCCAGCTACTTGGGAGGTTGAGGCAAGAGAATCGCTGAAGTCCAAGAGTTTGAGGTTGCTGTGAGCTGTGATGCCACAGCACTCTACCAAGGGTACCATAGTGAGACTGTCTCAAAAAAAAAAAAGTGAGAAGATAACCCCATTGTTGGCATTTATGGGGGAACAGGCCCTTCGGCATTTGGCTGGTCAAAAGATAGTTGTTGCCCCTAAAGGGGGTAATTTGAAATCATCAGTTGAAATGAAACTCTTAACCCTATAATCCTGTTAGGAGTTGAAACTACAGATGTATGTGATATTTACATCTATACATATACACATACATGCATATATACATAGAACTATTCTGTGTTTGTAATGGTTATTTAAATTGTTTTCTTATTTTTGCTATCAGTTGGGAACTGTTTAAGTACATTGTGACATAGCCATCCACAGAATACTATGAAGTTGGAAAAAATGAGATTGATGAGTATATGCTGCTATGGAAAGATTTTAAGGTATATTAAGCACATTTCTTTAGAGCAGGATACAGAACAGTTTATGCTGATATAGATGTTTAAAATTTTCTCTGAAAGAACACCCAAGTGATTATCTTTGGAAAGAGGGGCTGGGGCTTGGGAAGAGTTTTTAGTGAGTGTAATAATAGTGTTTTAGTATTCATTTTATATTTTTCTGTTCTATGATTGGAAGTTCTGCCACTCATACATACAGTTATGCATACATTTTATTTTAAAGGTAAAATTGATTAAAAATTGATGTTGCTGAGGTTTAGGCCCACTGACATTCCATGCAGGGGAGAAATCAAGACTTGCAAAACACCAGCGAGTAGCCTGTGAATGAGAACTGCCAGTACAAAGGGGTGGGGATCCTATTTGAACTTGATGTCCTTACTAGAGGTTCTGACCTCCTCTATCTCAGGACCACTGGACCTGATAAATCTGGTCATCATTTGTAGAACTTGTATTGATTATGTATTTTGCTTAATGTGCCTAGTACTGCAATTAATATAGGGTGACTGTATGCCAGTCATTTAGAAGCTTCTTGTTCAAGAGTGTTGCTTGTTAGCAGCTCTAAGGAGGAGTCTTTGAATCTCATTGTCACTGTCAAAAGGAAGTGTTAAAGTAAAGGAGAGAAGAGTGAAGCACTTTCTTTGTCATTTTGCAGAGAAATGGAATCCCTGTCTTAGGTGTTAATCATGGTGTTTCATTTTTCTTACTGATTTTCTCTCAAGTATAGCTCTTTACTTTCCTAGGGAGAGAAAAAAACCACACGGAGGACTGTTTTCAGTCTCGTATCCTGTGTTAGAAATGCTCTATTGCTTTCCTTTCTCTACCAGTTTTTACCCAGGAGTCCACCTCTTAAAAGCCCGAACCCGCCTTCCTTTTGCCCTTTCATTCCAAAGTCACTGTTTACACACTCTGTGTTATGGAAATGATGTAATGAACAAGGTAACATTTGACCATTTGATGTCTTGTTAGATGCTGAGATGCAGATGAGTTGCATTTTGGTTAAGTTTTACCAATTTGAGAAAAAAGTATTGTGTCTCATGTTAATGTTTGTTTATTGATGAAGTTGTTAATCTTGTTTTTCTCTCTGTTTAGAGGCTAGTTTTGTTTGTTTGTTTTTAAGCTTCTTTTCTTTTTTTGAGACAGTCTCAACTTTGTCGCCCTTGGTAGAATGTCATAGCTCACAGCAACCTCAAACTCTTGGGCTCAAGTATTCTCTTGCCTCAGCCTCCTGAGTAGCTAAGACTATAGGTGCCCACCACAATGCCCAGCTATTTGTAGCGATGGGGTCTTGCTATTGTTTAGGATGGTTTCGAACTCCTGAACTTAGGTATTCCACTGCCTGGGCCTCCCAGGGTGCTAAGAGTACAGGTGTAAGCCACTGTGCCAAGCATTTTTTCCTTAGTCTTGTGAAGGGGTACAGCCCCCCAAGCTCAGACAAGGTAGTTTAGCCTCACGTGCTCCCCAAAGAACGTGGCCCTAAGATGGAATTCTCTTACTCTGAGAACATGCCCAGGTCTGCGGAAAAGCAGAAACATTCTTAGAAAGGAATTTGCCAGGTCATAGCTGGGGGCTAAACACCTGTTGAGACACTGGGCTGCTGTACTTTGCTCCTTCCTCCTCATTAACACAATAATTGTTAGTCTTAGTTTAAGGAAATGGGCTAACGGAACAGACTACCTGGCTCCTTTGTGACTTAGTCCCAAGTAAAATGTTCTCAATTCGTATCAGTTGTATACTTGCTCAGCAGTAATTGTACTGAATTGGAATCTTTGTGGCAGTTTCCGTGATCTTACTTTGCTTTCTTAACTGTTTGATATTTTAAACTTTTATCGGATGTTTTAAAGTATATAAGAGAATCATAGTTACTGAGTGCCAGAGCTAGCCTCAGTCTCCCTTTTCAGGTTATTCATTTTGTCCGCAGTGATATCTTCCGCGTCACCGACCAGTTAGCTCTGAGAACAGTAACAGTCTTTGCCCGTTTTTATTTGTTTTATTTGGCTTTTATTGATTTATGAGAGTCTTGTACAAATAGTTTTGATAATTTTTTTCTTTTTTGCTAAAAGGTATTTTTTAGATATGTAAAAGTTTTATTTCTATAGTTAAACCTATGTTTTCTCTGGTATCTATCTTTGTGTCCTAAGAAATGTTCAGAGGTTATTTTAGGCTCTGCTGTGAAGAAGGAATCTAACTAACTTTATTCAGATTCTCTAAGTAGCACCTATATGTGTCCCAGAAGTCACCCCAAAGTCACCATACATAGGGAAAATGAGAAATTGTAGCTACGTGCACCTTTATTTACAAACTGTTCATCACAAAATTTATTATAAAGAAGTGGCCAACATGCAGAGAATATTTTATAAAATTTTGTAATGAATATTTCTTCCTGTAATGAATAATTCTTCCTGCAAGGCCATCTCAGTCTGATTTCTTCTACCTGCCTTGATAATCTCATGTGGCTTCTGCCCTTCCCTCTGTGCCTTGTTCCTGCTGTGCCAAGGCTTCCAGCGCATCCTTCCTTCCTGACCCTTTGTAAATGAGACTCCTGTCTGGACGATTTCCCTGCAGCACCCCCAAGACCCACAAACTGGTCTGGTTAACCTTTACTTACCGTTTAGGTCTCATTTAAAGTAGCATTTGTTCAGGTGGCCTTATCTGACCACTCCCGTTAAGAGAGATCTCATAGCTCTTGTTGAGATTTATAAGGAGAGTGACAAGTCCCTTAGATGCCTAGTGTCAAACATTCAGTCACATGTACAGATGAATTACAGCTTAATCATACCTTTTTTTTTTTTTTTGGCCAGGGCTGGGTTTCAACCCACCACCTCCGGCATATGGAGCCAGCACCCTACCCTTTTGAGCCACAGGCGCTGCCCTTAATCATACATTTTACTTACAACTTACAAATAGAAGTCTGGCTGTGTTTTTCTTTTTCTAAAATTTCTTTAGGATTTATTCCTCTAGGTCTTCACTGTCCTGTTTGGTAGCACTGGCCACATGGGGCTGTTGAGCACTTAAAATGTGGTTTAGTCCAAATTGACATGTGCTATGTATGAAATACACATCAAGAGTTCTGACACTTAGACATTTTAAATTCTTTTTTTTCATACTCATAACTTCCTAGTATTGATTACATGCTATATGGTAATGTTTTAAATATATTGGGTAAAGTAAAATATTATAATTTTTTTTTTACTTTAAAAAAATGTAACTACTAGAAAGCATTAAATTACACATATGGTAGCTTATATTTCCATTGGATGGCAGTGTTCTAGGTGAATTTTTAAAAAATTTTGTCAGGCTTCTAGAAAATATTCCATTGGGCTGCATTATATTTATAAATTAATTTTGAGGAAAGTTGTCTATATAGCATTGAATTGTCCCGTCAGAAACATGGCATAGCTCTTCATTTATACATGTTTTTGTCCTTATTAAAGTAGTGTATTTTTCTTGTTGACCCTGTTTTCAGTTTATTCTCCTCTTATTTCATTTTATTTTATTTTTATATATTTGCTTTTTTTAGAGACAGAGACTTACTCGGCCGTCAGACTGGAGTTCAGTGATGCAGTCATAGCTCACTGTGACCTCCAGTTCCTGGCAGTCTTCACACCTGGGCTTCTCAAAGCACTGGGATTACAGGTGTGAGCTGCTGCACGCGGATTCCCTCCCCCAGATAGTTCATAGTTCTTTTGCTGTATTGTTAGTTGCACCTTATTGTTATCTTACCTGTTTTTTATGTACAATTTTTAAAAACTCTCTACTTACTACATCCTGATTCTAAGAGATTTTTTAGGTGATACTCATGTTTCCTACATGTGTTTTAGTATTAATTCTGTATCTGTATACGTGTTTTTAATTCTTTCATTTATGCTCATGCATTAAAAATGTATTTCTAGAAAATAATAACTATGTCTGTATGCGAAATAATACCCTGGAATAGAGTAATCAGTTTTGTTGAACTTATGACAAACTTGCAGAAGTAATTTTGGCCTACAAAGAACAACATATTTCTCTTCATGCACTCTAGGCAGGAGCTAGCAATCTAGCTGATATTTTTACCAAAATTATTGGAAAATCCCTTGTACCTTGTATCTGTTCTTGTGTTTGTAATTATTTGTTACATAAAATTTCTTGTACCATAATATTTTTAAAAGTAAGTGTTAAAATTCTTTTATAATATAAAAAACAAGTACCTAAACATAAAAAATTTTGAATTCAAAAATTAAAACAGAAGATTTTTTTTCCCCTGAAGTTTGGGCCAAAAACGTGGATATACATTGTACATGGGAGTGCATTATGTACAGTAAGATACAGGTAATATCTGCATGGAATGGTAATTTTGTCTCCTCTCTTTTAATGGCTGTGTGCCTTAATTTTCCCTTTGTCTTGTTGCATTGGCTGGAAGTTCCAGAATAATATTAAGTAAGAATAGTGATGGCAGATAACTTCGTATATTTTCCTAGGCACTGATGGGAATGCCTTTACTAAAATGATTATTAGAATGTTCTCCAGGGAAAACTAATTCTTTGAAATATTAATATATGTATCTTAAGAAAAGAGTACCACTATTAAATGAGTTTGCAAACTGTTGAGTAAACAGAATTCTTATCTGGAGGACTTTTCAGGTGGGTTATTATACTGATGTGTTTTTTAATCCCTAGGAGATAAGGATATTGGGGTTAGCTCCTGGGTTTGTTTTCTACTGGATACATTTTGGGAAATGCAGACATGATGTTTTCCTTTTTAGGGACGATGTTGCCATTGGTTCGCAGTAGGTAATGTTTGTTAATATTAAGAAAGTATTGTTCTGTTTCTAGCTTATTGAGAATTTTTTCATTACTCTGAAAGGGTATTTAATTTTCCCAAATGTATTTTTGGCATAGTAGTGATTTGGTCCTGTGGGCTTTTTTCCTTTGATTTTTTGATGTTACAAATGATATTGTCTGTTTCCTAACATGACCATCCTTTCCTAATATTGTGAATGAAGCAGCCATTCTTGGTCATAATATGTTATTCTTTTAATAGGTTATATTTGCTAGTATTTCGTTTAGGACTTTAAAATCTATTTACTTAGATGAAGTAGACAGTTTTCTTCTTTATGCTGTTTGTCATCTTCTGGTATCAGATTTGTGCCATATGAACTGAGATGTTTTAAATGTTTTTACATGCATCTAGAACTGTGTGAACGGCCTGAAGATCATTTGTGCCTTGGCACTTCTGTTTCTTACTTAGTTCTGCCAATTTATGTTATCCTAAAAATATGTTCATTCCATACAGATTTCAAATTGATTTCAATCATAAATCTAGGATAAATAAGGGCACAGTATTCCTTTTTGACTAAAATGTTTTAACTCAAATTTTGATGTGATAAAAAAAATTCCGATATGATCTAGTCACACTAACTGATTGATCTTTCCTGCAAGAGTCTTAGATTTAGTTGCACAGCACATGGCCTTATCTTAACATTTAAAGATTTTTTGCTGTGATTGTATACTATTTTTCTGTATTATTTTCTTACTCTCCTTGGCTTTAATTTATTGTTCCTTTCCTGATGTCCTGAATTGAGTCCTTTTTTGCAGTTTTTTTTTTTTTTTTGGCTGGGGCTGGGTTTGAACCTGCCACCTCCGGTATATGGGGCCTGGGGCCAGCGCCCTACTCCTTTGAGCCACAGGTGCCACCCTGAATTGAGTCCTTTTTATATTTATTGTGAATTATATAATCTTTGAAGGCACTGGCTTTCCCTGTTACATTTTTTTGTTATTTTTTCAAACTCCCCAACATTTCATTATGAAAAATTTCAAACTTATAGAAAAGCTGGGAGAATTTTACAATAAATCCCCAGATACCTACCATATGGACTCTATACTTACTAACTTTTTCACCATGTTTGCTTTATCATGTATCTATTCATCTCTTTTTAGGGGATACATTCTCAAGTAAGTTGAAGACATATGCAAATTTTACTCCTAAATCCTCTTTATTCCAGATTTTATGTGAATTTTCTCATTTTTCTTTTTTTTTTTGAGACAGAACCTCAAGCTATCCCCCTGGATAGAATGCCATGGCATCATAGCTCACAGCAACCTCCAACTCCTGGGCTCAAGCGAGTCTCCTGCCTCAGCCTCCCAAGTAGCTCCCGGGACCACAGGCGCCGGCCACAATGCCCGGCTGTTTTTTGGTTGCAGCCGTTATTGTTGTTTTTGGCGGGCCGGGCTGGATTCAAACCCGCCACCTTAGGTGTATGTGGCTAGCGCCTTAGCCCCTTGAGCTACAGGTGCTAAGCCAGTTTTCTCATTTTCTAAATAGTTTTATGCCTTTTTTATTGCCTGGGATTTAGTATTGTACAAGAGGTATTTAAATTTCTATTGGTTACATTTTAAAATCTAAAATATAATTGTTAGATCTAGTTTTATTGTGTTTTGGTCAAAGAATGGAGCCTGGGCTCTCTATTCTTGAATAGTTCCGAGCATTCTAGTGCTTCAGATTCTAAGGGAGAGTAAGGAAACTTCTAGGTGTGCTGGAGCTGTGAGCACTAGTGGAAGAGAGTGCACTTCTGGTGTTTCCATCACTCTTTAACTCCTGCTGTCTAAAAGTAGCTCTTCACTGAACGACTGAGCATTGTAAATCTATGAATTTCCATCCCCAAAAGGATATAAAGGTGTGCAGCGGTGAAATAAATGCAAAGCAAGACAGTAATATTAAAAAGGATTTAGCTCCATTCATTGTATTCAGTGTGCTCTATACTTGAAAAATACCAAATAAACAAATAAGGCAGAATATTCTTTAGATGAATTTAATAATTTTTAAAAAGTATTTCAAATCTTCAAAAGTAGGTGAAACAGGAAATTATTTCTGTCAGAAGGATACCAATTTTTCAACCAGAGCTGAAATAGCCCTACTGCATATTAAGTGTTTTACTTTTGATCAAGGAGAATGTAAGACAGTAATGATTCTAGGCTAATTGATCATAATTTGGCTTTAGGTGAATTAACTGGAACATGAAAGTGTAAAATGAGCAAGAGGAACAATGCTCAGGTAGACCTAAGGACGTACAGTAACTACAATGGTATTGTCATAAGCTTGTGTTTATGCCACTTGCACTTAGTGAGGAGTCCTTGGTGAATTATGAAAACTCTCTCTTTTCGCAGAGTACGCTTCATGTCAGTAGAAATGGACAGCAGCAGTTTTATTCAGTTTGATGTGCCCGAGTACAGCAGCACCGTTCTGAGCCAACTAAACGAACTCCGCCTGCAAGGGAAACTATGTGACATCATTGTCCACATTCAGGGTCAGCCATTCCGAGCCCACAAAGCAGTCCTTGCTGCCAGCTCCCCATATTTCCGGGACCATTCAGCATTAAGTACCATGAGTGGCTTGTCGATATCAGTGATTAAAAATCCCAATGTGTTTGAGCAGTTGCTGTCTTTTTGTTACACTGGAAGAATGTCCTTGCAGCTGAAGGATGTTGTCAGTTTTCTGACTGCAGCTAGCTTTCTTCAGATGCAGTGTGTCATTGACAAGTGCACACAGATCTTAGAGAGCATCCATTCAAAAATTACTGTTGGAGATGTGGACTCTGTTACCGTCGGTGCCGAAGAGAATCCCGAGAGTCGCAACGGAGTGAAAGACAGCAGCTTCTTTGCCAACCCAGTTGAGATCTCCCCTCCCTATTGCTCTCAGGGACGGCAGCCCGCTGCAAGCGGTGATCTCCGGATGGAGACGACTCCCAGCAAAGCTTTGCGCAGCCGCTTACAGGAGGAGGGGCACTCAGACCGCGGGAGCAGTGGGAGCGTTTCTGAGTATGAGATTCAGATAGAGGGGGACCAGGAGCAAGGGGACCTACTGGTGAGGGAGAGCCAGATCACTGAGGTGAAAGTGAAGATGGAAAAGTCCGACCGTCCCAGCTGTTCCGACAGCTCCTCCCTGGGTGACGACGGGTACCACACGGAGATGGTTGATGGGGAGCAAGTTGTGGCCGTGAACGTGGGCTCCTATGGGTCTGTGCTCCAGCATGCGTATTCCTATTCCCAAGCAGCCTCACAGCCAACCAGTGTATCAGACGCTTTTGGAAGTTTGAGTAATTCCAGCCCCTCTAGGTCCATGCTGAGCTGTTTTCGAGGAGGGCGTGCCCGCCAGAAGCGGGCTTTGTCTGTCCACCTGCACAGTGATCTGCAGGGCCTGGTGCAGGGCTCTGACAGTGAAGCCATGATGAACAACCCTGGGTATGAGAGCAGTCCCCGGGAGAGGAGCACGAGAGGCCACTGGTACCCGTACAACGAGAGGTTGATCTGTATTTACTGCGGAAAGTCCTTCAACCAGAAAGGAAGCCTTGACAGGCACATGCGACTCCATATGGGAATCACCCCCTTTGTGTGCAAGTTCTGTGGGAAGAAATACACGCGGAAGGACCAATTGGAGTACCACATCCGGGGCCATACTGACGACAAACCATTCCGCTGTGAGATCTGTGGGAAGTGCTTTCCATTCCAAGGTACCCTCAACCAGCACCTGCGGAAAAACCACCCGGGCGTCGCCGAAGTCAGGAGTCGCATCGAGTCCCCAGAGAGAACAGATGTGTATGTGGAACAGAAACTAGAAAATGATGCATCGGCCGCAGAGATGGCCTTAGATTCCCGGATGGAAATTCACACAGTGTCTGATGCTCCCGATTAAGGTGGTAAAGAAGCGCACCCAAACAAAGCACATTAATCAATGCATATTTGTGATTTGCTTTGTTGTAATCTTTAGTTTTCCCAACCATCTGGAAATCTCTTGTCTCTTGGCAGTTTTCTAAAGTTTCTGGATGGAACACTTTGTTGTGTTTATCCTTTCCCCTGTCTTCCTTCCCCGAAGGAGCTCAATGCATGAAGGGCAGTGCATCCAGGGAAAACACAGGCTGACAGTATTCCTCTTTGGCTGAACTCTTAATCCAAAATCTGCCAGTGATTCAGCTATGCCAACTGGTTGACCCTCCACTCTCTGCCAAGAGGCATACTCTCTCTCATTGTGTGTGCTGGCAGCAGTGCATTTTCATGGAGAGAGACTAGGATGCCGTCAGCTGATACAAATGGGTAACCTTTTCTAATTTAAAATTCCTTTTAGGGGGTAGTTAGACAATTTATATATATATATAATAAAGTGATTATTATATATATAGTATATATACATTATCAAATTTGATTTTATTCTGGTTGAGGTGAATGTAAGAGGAATATATAATTTAATACAATGTGAACAGGGCTTTTGACTCTGTCTTATCCCTACCTAATATGTTAGGATTTTGCCCCTTCATTTCCTTCATAAAAGAATGTTAGTAGGTTTTCATATCTATCTATTAATCATTGTGTCCAAAAGCAAGCAAAGCAAATCACAGTGTTCATAGCTCTGCTTCATAACAAATACATAAACCAAATGCCATAAAATTTCTTCAACTCTAGTTGGAAACCGTTTGGAATTTTTGTTAGTTGTCCAGCAGGTAAGCTGGATGACCTGTGGTGCTGACCTTTTTACATATTGTAGTGTTATATTAGCCAACCCCAAAGGAGCAGTGGTTTTCAAGGTTTTTACTGGCCTACAAATCTACCTTCATTCCGTACTGTAGAAACATACATACCAGGTAACTAAATCAAATCATTCTCTACCATGAGTTAGTACTCGTGCTAAAGGAAAGGGATTTGTAGTTCTGTCTACAGAATTCTCCAAGCAGTGTTGTGGGTTCTTTTTTTCCTTTCTCTTTCAAACAGCCAGTTCAGGTGCACAGCAACTTTTTCTACATGTAGTTCCCAGGGTAACTGCAGAACTTGGAATTTGTATTTTTTGTAAAGCTATACTCTATGGGAATTGCAAGCAATATATCTATCTTAGTATTGTGTGTGCTAATGAGAGCCCTCAGTGGCTCCTCCACTCTCAGTGTTTCCTGCTTAAAGAACCAACAGTTAAAAAGCCCTCTCAGATACTCAGTGTGTCACCAAATCTGTGTGTGTCACCATTTTTTTGGTCATGTGGTGCTATTTTTATGTTAAGTGTCTTTTAGGTCAGTATAGTTGTAGAAAATGTGAAATCTAATGGTGTAATAGTGGATTACAGTTGTTTTCCTCTCTTGAGTTCAGAGCTTGAAAAGACACCTCAAAAGCATGTGCCGGCAAACACGTTGCTGTGTGAAAGTACACCCAAGTCCTGTTTGAATAATGTTTTATCAGCACTTTGGGAAATGTCTTTAGTTCTGGATTGTGTCCACATACCCGAACAGGCTTTACAAGATTGCTTTGGTACTGTATTCTCTGACAGAGGGTAATTTTGTGAGCAGTTTCATGGTGAGTTTGTGCTGTGGGCTCTTGGGGAGATGTCACTGCTGCTTCAGTCTCTGCCTGAGAACCTGGGCTGAGACCCACAGCCGGAACAGTGCAGTCGCCTCAAGGAGAAAACAGAAATGAACGACCAGCCGCAGAGGCTGGGAGTTAAAGGAATAGAGAAATAGATGTTTGCTGATTGCCCATGCTTTTTTGGGTCTTAACAGTACCAATAGTGGATTTTTGTTGTTTTTGTTTTTGAGAAAAAAAGTCATTCAAGCTCTTCTTGTGTAATAGCCCCCGGGGGTGGTAGCCGCAGTAGCTTCTCCTTAGCACACAGGATCTGTTCCCGTGTGAACTGCTGCGCTACATCAGTGTTAGCTCCGTACAGATTACACTCTAATCTGCTGCTCCCGAGGAGCAGCTTTTGCTAAATCGGGTATATAGTATGCCTTTTTCCTCGTCAGACTGCCTAAGTAGGGGTTTGTTCTCTCCCTGGAGCACTTGTTCAACTCCTGTTAAAGCCTCGTGCCTCAAGGGGAGGCTGGACCCCAAGTGTTTACCCACTTAAATATGTTCTGGGGTTTCAGGTAAATGTTTGTGATTTTTTTTTTCCTTACATGAGTAAGTTTCTGATTTTTTTTTTTAAAGATTTAAATGCAAAAAATTTGTGTTGTGATACAGATTAAGTCTGTGACAAGAAAATGCCCAAATCCAAGGACATAAGAGGTCAAGCTCAGGGAAGGAACCTCCTTTTCACTCAGGCTTGGGGCCTTCTGTGAGGTCTCCAGAGCATTCTTCAGTATGTGAGAAGAGTTAGGAGGTGAGAGCACCCGGGGCAGGGACCTCCAACGTCCTGGCTCTTGTCATTGTGTCCGTTGTAACTTTATTTACATGGAGTTCTTTGTATGTGTAAATTTGTTTAACTGGTTTGAGTTTACCAAAGAGTGACTTATCCAAAATTGTCTTTGACAAAAATATACATTGCTTTGATTGTACAGTTCAGGTTCAAACATTGTAATGGGACTGTTAAGGGGCAGAAAATTGATTAAGTTTCTCTCTAAGAATCGTGATTCACATTTTTGCAAGTTCCACTTGCTCCCATTCATGTTGCTGACACTTTCCCCTTTCCACTGCTCGCAGTGTTAAGAATGAATTCTCAAGCCATAACACAGTACTGTAAAGTTCCGCAGGGCTTCGAGGGAGGCAGCGCTAGGCCAGCACGGAGCTGTGTAGCCTCTCTGAGCATTTGTGCTGTCATGCTTCCCAGGGGCATGACTGGTGAGAGATTAACTCCATTCAGATCGGGCAGCAGCAATTAATTGTGCCTTGCCGCACGAGGATGTGCCAGGAGGATTAACATGACCACAGAACAGAAACATTCTCTCCCTGAAGTTCACATCACGTCTCCGCAGACGAAGTACGCTGTGTAACTCCTTAGAGCAACTCTTTTTGGAAAGCAAAGTCCCTATTTCTGTACAGTTTTAGGTTAAATGTTTCATTTATAACAAATGCAGAAATCAATAAGATACAGTGATATGTGAAGAAATCTTTTGCAGTAAAATATATCCTGAATTCATATAGGCTTGTTCATAATTGAGTCTCTTCTCGAGCTACCTTTCCAATATTAGACAATGTGAAGACAGTGACAGCGTCCTTTTCTAGAGATGTTTAGCCTGTTATTACAAACTGTGAAAACAAAGAATTTTATACTTTTACTAACGTGTGTGGTTTTAAACAGTTATTTTCATTCTAATCAGTTCTTTACCCTCTAATTTCTACTAAAATTGTAAATACATTTAGAAATTATATTTGTAAATACAGTATATGGAGACAAGTTAATTTTCTGATCAGTGGAAAGCCTCCCAACCAATTGGCTCTGCCTTGACAGTTGTGGTTTTGTTTTTTTGTTTTTGTTTTTAACAACAGAAAGGATACTGTCGGTTCACTGTTAAGCAGAATATACTGTAGAACTAAATTGATAATTTTTAAATCTTCCAGAGCATGAGTACATGTCTTTTCTAATGATAGCAGTTATAACCAACTCTTTGTTTTCCCTTAGCCCAAACCATAGGCCTGCATATTTTATGTGTGGTTTTGTTTTTATTTTTGTTTTTACAGCCAACTTGCAGGAACTCAAAGTAAGGGCTGGGGGAGAAATCATCTATGTGAATGAGCTTTACTTTAAAGAGATCAATGTATTTTATTTTAACACTTTTTCTATTACTGTGATTTTTTTTGTTGTTGTTTTTGTCATCGTCGTTATTGTTAAATTCTATAATGGTTTCCTGTGAAGCCTCCACTGAAAGGGACTCAAATATGCAACACCTAAACTATTTTCCAAGGGCACACGCCCCTTGAATGGTGCTTCTAGACTGGTCAGGGTTATTTATTAAATTTTATATATGAAAGTATTGGGGAATTATGTAAATTCTTTATATGAAACTATCTAGTTCATAAATCATAGATTTCATATTACTCAGTGCAACTGAACTACAAGTTCAGAAAAGTCATTCACATTGTTCCAAATTTGTAATGGTTGTCACACATCACATTCGTCTTTTTCAGTAAGTGCCGGAGTGTTCCCACTGTTTCTGCCCAGGGCTTGACTTGTGGGCCCAGAAGAGAACCTGTTTTCTCTGGTTCCCTCTTTGGGTCTGGCACAGACAGGGCTATTGTAGTTCTTGATCAAGTCCAGGAGTCAGCCTTGCTTGGCGCTCCATGTAGCAGATTCAGTACACAGACCTCTTGCTGCCCCTCAGTGACAAGTATGCTGTGAATTCAACCTTGGACTTGCTGCCCAAGCCTTTGGTTGCTGCCCTGACTATTGTAAGAGGTAAATTTACCTGGTTTGTTGAGAATGACCGTATTCCTAATGTGAAAACCATCTCTCTCACCACTTTTATTAGTAGGGCTAACATTTTTTCCGTTATAAATGGTTGAGCAATTTGAATGACTTAACACAGTGTCATTATCTTGCAATATAAACTGGTAACCTCACAACGCCACACTTCATCACCATATGAAGTAAATGAAGCTAGCTAAGCGGATGCTGTATCAACTAGTAACTTGCCATTAAGGATTATTTTATAGCATGAATTTAAGACTATTTATTCAAATGATATTTTACTCTTGTATTCATTTTGTTTTAGGTTTGTGACATGAATATTTCAGTGCTGCTTAATTTTGTTCTGAATTCTTGTTTCTTGCTTGTAAATGGCTTTTTTATGGTATAAAGTCAATGGACATTGCTGTTTGTAAATAAAAATGCTGCTAGAGCACATGTGCTGTGGTCTCCCTGTGTGCGGGCCCCTTGGCCTCCATGAGTTTGTCACTAGTGCTGACAAACATCTGCTGTGTCATGGTTTCTGTAACCACTGTTTTTGAAAGGTTAGGGTTTCATAAGACGCTCTTGTACCACTATCATGATGAGAAGAGAAAGAAGCAGGTGTATTTCTGACCTTCCTCTTGTGTGATGAAGACTGCATAATCAGGGGCCTCTTTTGTACTCAGGCTTCCCCAGAAGGAATCCGGTGAACACTTGCCCCATGTGCCTGCAGAAGTCCCCCCCTGCACTCCCTTGAACGCGCCTTGCTGGGTCCTCTCCAGAGGGTGGAGTTGCGTGGGCTGTTTCTTCTGTCTCCACTGTCTTCTCCTCTTAGCCAATTAACTCCCCTCTCCTCCTCCAGGTTTCAACTCAGGGGTCCTACTTCCCCCCAGCAGCCCTCTCAGTCAGGCCTCTCTAACACGATGCTTGCTGAGCTGGTGTTCCTGCCCTTCAGAACCCGTATTTCAGTTTGTAACTAGGATTTATCAGTGAGATGATTCAGTTCCTGTTTCTCCTGCTAGCCTGAAGCTCCCTGACAGCAGGGATCCCAAACTAACTCTCCCTCAGGTACCCTCAGCAGGGGACCTGGCACAGCAATCAGCGCTGGGCAAGTGTTATGGAGTCAGTGAGCAAATGCATGTCTTCTGGAGAGTCTCAGGGCAGCATGGGACGTAGGCGGGATTTGACTTGGCTCCTCTGGTGCTGTGAGCCAGCTTGCTCCTTGCTGTAAAGCAAGTTCTCTACCTTCCCACCATAGCTATGTTACAACCAGTTGGGCAGGAAGGTGGTACACAACGTGAAAGGCCCATCCATGCAGGGACCAGATCTACTTGTGGGTGGGGCCCCAGGGAGTCCCAAGGTATGCAAGGGGGTGCTGGAGAAAGTGCACCAGTTAGCGTGACTGGACTGGCTTCCAGCCCCGCCTTTGCCTGACCATGAGCTTAAGCTTGTCACTCACCTGCTTTAGCCTTGGTTTTACTTGATGTTTCATGAGGCAACATGATGGGTTTGGTTATTCCCCAGGGCTGGAAAGGTAGCCCAATGCCAAGAGTCAGGCCTGGGCTTCTCCACTAGCTGTGTTAGAGGACTGTCCCCAGGGGGTGGCATCATGGAGACAGGAGCACTAACTGAAGCTGACTACACTGAGCTGGAGCAGATTCCATGTGGACTGGATTCAGCTGCATTGCTGGCAAGGGCTGTTGACAGTAGCTGTCTCTCCCTTCATTTGTCCTGAAGTCAGACTTATCTTCACTTTGGTTTCTTCCCTTTTTTTTTTTGAGACGAAGTCTCACTATGTCACCCTGTTAGAGTGCTTTGGCATCACAGCTCACAGCAACCTTAAACTCTTGGGCTTAAGGGATTCTCTTGGCCTCAGCCTCTCAAGTAGCTGGGACTACAGGCACCCACCACAATGCCTGGCTATTTTTGTTGCAGTTGTCATTGTTTAGCTGGCCCGGGCTGGGTTTGAACCCGCCAGCCTAGGTGCATGTGGTTGGCACTGTAACCACTTGCTCCAGGCACCTAGCCGGTTTCTTCCAGTTTTAATTCGTGCAATTATTGGTCAAGCCCATGTGGCTTCACGGATGTTTCTGACATCCTTCATAGTGCCCGAGGACAACCACCAATCCCTAATTGTCTTCATTCTGTTTCCTGCACTTGATCTCAAAAAATTGAGAAGTGATTCATACATTGTGTTTCTTGGACCATTTCTTTGAAAGCCTCTTAGACCTCAGTGACACTTACCTTTAAACATCTCATATATGCCCACCTTGCACACCTTTTGTCAGTAAATAGGACTCAAAATGTCAAAACACACACAAAAAGACAGAGGCTACCATTAAGGAAACACAATATAAAACAACCTAGGATTAGGCGTGGGGCCCTCTGCATGGCTGCTGTGCAGTGCTTGGCCAGAGGTTGCAACAAAGCTCATTGTTCCAGGATTCAGTGACCAAGAGTGTACTGTCACTCTGAGGGATGGGATGGCATATGTATGTATAACTGGATTATAATGTAGACACCCACAGAGCAACCTGCCTGAGCTTGCAGGGCAGAGCTGCCTTCCACTCCACCCCAACAGTAAATGGCCCCCAGACCCTTGTCAGTGAAACAGCTTGCTTATTGGAGTTCCTTTTCTTCCTGCCACTCCCTGAAGGGAACCTCGGTCTTACCAGGGTGGGGTCTGGCAGGGCCTCTGGGATAGCAGCATTCTCCCCAGCGGTGCTAGCTAAGTGTTGCTATTAGCTGTGCTGCCCACTTGCTAGCAGGCTTTGCCCTGTGGGGCAGACAAGCCTACCACAGGCTTTACTGGGGAAGTGGTGAGGCCCAGGGTGGTGGAGCAGTTCTTTCTCCCTTCTGAGCTCAGCCTTGGCTGACTGCTCAGCCCTGGGCACTCTTGTGTGCATCCAAGCACGAGGTTTGCCCTGATGTGCTTCCTTCAGCCCCTCTGGGATGGCATGGCCCAGGCTCCAAGCTGCTCAGCTAGAATGGACCCTACTCTCACCACCTCCAGGTGCTGTGTGTGTACTAGCTCTTTTAAATATACAAAGAAGAGGATTAGTCACCTTGAAAACTGTCCCCTTCTCCAGTGTGCTGGAAATGAAAGGGAGAGACACACTTTTCTAATAGCCCAAAGGGACTTCACAGGTGAGCTACTCCCCACCTGCCAATACTGGGTCTCCTGCAGTCCACATAAGTAGTCTCCACATATGGAAGCCGGCTGTCTCCCCACGGATGCTGCAAACTTGACAGCTTTTAATTGTAGCAAATCCTTCCTTATCATCCAAGTCTGCCTCCCTGCACCTTGCACCTGCCCTCTGTCCTTCTCCATAGGACCACAGTATGTTTGAAACATTCAGGGACGACATACCTGTCTCTGTCTAGGCATCTCTTCGGGCTTCTCTAGGTTAATGTGACCCTGGGCTATTGTCTTTTCTTTAGATTCTAGGCCAGGGGTCCTCAAACTTTTTGAACAGGGGGCTAGTTCACTGTCCCTCAGACTGTTGGAGGGCCAGACTGCAGGCATTGGGACGAGTCAGCTGCTAAGCAGGACAGGCAGCAGTGGCAAAAACACCCAGCGGACCAGATAAATGTCCTAGGCGGGTCACATGTGGCCTGCGGACCTAGTTTG
Organism: Galagoides demidoff; assembly: GCA_963574575.1. Classification (NCBI taxonomy): domain Eukaryota; kingdom Metazoa; phylum Chordata; class Mammalia; order Primates; family Galagidae; genus Galagoides; species Galagoides demidoff. The sequence continues at coordinate 45,560 of CAUYQV010055227.1, forward strand.
AGGATGCCTGTTCTAGGCTGTGGGGACATACTTCCTCGTTCTCTCTGATCGCCCACCTTTATTTTCGGGCTTTAATGCATTATTACTGTGGGACCCATTTCTGACCTAACTTGGAGGGACACTTGTTTGGCAGGCAGATTACTTTCATGTGACTGACATTTTAACTAGCCTGTCACTGCCAGACAAGATATTCATCACACATCTGGATCTCTGGAGCTGTTTTCAGGGGTTTTTCTAAATTATTTTTTGCCTCCTCAGCCCCTTCCCTCTCTCCCCTTACCTCTTCAAGTGTTTAGGTGAGAATCCAAAGCCCTCCTGCACCTTTACTTTGGGGGCTCTGGGCTCTGGGTGTGGACTCTTGGGTCTGAATCTCCTCCAAGGCCTCACATCTTTCCCTTTAAGAACTTCCTCTCCCTCTGATCACTGAATGGCCCGTTCCCCAGGGTACTCTGGCCCTGGGAATCTTGTCTTTCTTGTGTGTCGCCTTTGCAGGGAGAAGGCACTTGGACCAGTTGCTGGTTCCATCTACTTCCTCTCTACCCTTTTACCACAGCTGCTTCTCCACGCCTTGCCCTCTCCCATCCCTTCTTGCTGTTGTGTCCTGACTACGCCAGTGGTGGCCTGGGAATGTTATTAGGTTTCAACAGCTAAACTGCTGGTTACGTTCTGCCCTCCACTCATGGCCCCTCTTTCCCCAGAACAGGCCTCCAGGGGCCCCTTGCCACCAGGCCCTGTTGAAAGGCCCCACTTCCGACTGTGGTCAGGGCACGGCCAGCTGCAAGCCCTGTGAGTACTGGGGACTTCCACGCTGAAGATAAGCCCTATGCCTCTCTGCCTACAGCTTTAATCATGGAAGTGGTCCCCGTGTCAACACCCTGATAAAATGTCCGGCACTATCTGAAGGTGATGGTCTGGCCCAGATGGAAAGGGATGGGTGGTCCCCTTCCTGGGCTCTCTTGTGTGGGTAGTTATGGCGCACAGAGCTTCACCCCAGAGGGCTGGTGAACCTGAGTGTCTTAGAGCATCGAGAAACAGTGCGTTCTCCTCCTGGGCACTAAGATAGCCATTCTCTCAGGTCCTGGAAGGCAGAACTCAGGCAGAGCCAGTGGTCACATCCCTTAAGTGGAAACCTCAGCCTTAGGCAGAAAATTGGCCTGGGTCTAGTTTTGAGGTCAGTTGAGGACTTATGTCCTACTGGAGGGAGAAAGGACCAAAAGGGACCAACTTTAAAATAGTTCTTTATTTTAAATTGTACATGAACTTTATGGACACCTTGTAGTCTGAGGGAGGAGGCCTCGCTAGGTGAAGATGGGCCAGGACTAGAAACAAGATTCAGGTGAGTTAAGTCATTAATGGTGACTTATTTATTAGTTTTGAACAAATTAGTTTGAAAAAGGAGGTGGGCTCGGCACCTATGGCTCAAGTGGCTAAGGCGCCAGCCACATACACCTAAGGTGGCAGGTTCAAATCCAGCCTGGGCCTGCCAAACAACAATGAAGGCTGCAACAAAAAAATGGCCAGGCGTTGTGGCGGGCACCTGTGGTCCCAGCTAGTTGGAGGTGGAGGTAGGAGACTCGCTTGAGCCCAGGAGTTGGAGGTTGCTGTGAGCTGTGATGCCACGGCACTCTACCCAGGGGGATAGCTTGAGGCTCTGTCTCAAAAAAAAAAAAAAAGAAAAGAAAAGGGAGGTAAAGACTTATTAGCTTTCGCAATAGAGAAGATATTTTTAAGGCTAAAACCAAAAAGAAGCAATCCTAAAGGGAAAAATAGGCTTGAGAAATGTGTTTAGTAAAAGCGAAACAAACAATCCCAATAAAAATTGAAATGTAAACTACAAGTTTAGGGGAAAAAACCCAACTTTGCAACATATAAGATAAGAACTTTTAGTAAGAAAAAGATGAATACTCTAATTTATAAGGGGGGAGATCACTGAGAAGCAATCCACAGAAGAAATATGCATGGCTAATGAATACATAGTAAAGACATTTTTCCTGACTAGAAAACAAACAAGAGGCCATTTTCCTACCTATTTAATTGGCAAAACCCAACACTGCTAAGGATGAGGAAAGATGGGACATTTATACCCTGCTGTTGGAAATATCAGCTGTATAACTTCTCTGGAAGGTAATCTGGTAGCAGGTTTCAAAATTTTATTTATTTATTTATTTAGATAGAATCTCACTCTGTCGCCCTGGGTAGCGTGCTATGGCATCATAGCTCACAGCAACCTCAAACTCCTGGTCTCAAGTGATCCTTTTGCCTCAGCCTCCAGAGTAGCTGGAACTACAGGTGCCCACCACAACACCTGGCTGTTTTTTTAGAGAAGAGGTCTCACTCTTGCTCAGGCTGGTCTTGAACTCCTAAGCTCAAGGAACCCACTCACCTTGGCCCCCCAGAGTGCTAGGATTACAGGCATGAGCCACTATGCTCTGGCACAGGCTTCAAAATTTTATTTTATTAGGTTTTTTTTTTTTTAGGCTTCAAAATTTTAAATGTATATTCCTCTTGGTATGGCAGTACTACTTTTAAGAATTCAACCTAGGGGCTCGGTGCCTGTGGCTCAATCGGCTAAGGCGCCAGCCACGTACACCTAAGGTGGCGGGTTCGAATACCCAGCCCGGGCCCGCCAAAACAACAATGATGGCTGCAACCAAAAAATGGCCAGGCGTTGTGGCGGGCGCCTGTGGTCCCAGCTACTTGGGAGGCGGAGGCAGGAGACTCGCTTGAGCCCAGGAGTTGGAGGTTGCTATGA
>CAUYQV010055228.1:0-15734 GCA_963574575.1 Galagoides demidoff
GCTGGCAACCTGTAGAAGACTGAAACTGGACCCACACCTTTCACCATTAACTAAGTTAGACTCTCACTGGATTAAAGATTTAAACTTAAGACATGAAACCATAAAAATACTAGAAGAAAGTGCAGGAAAAACACTTGAAGATATCAGCCTGGGCGAACATTTTATGAGGAGGACACCCTGGGCAATTGAAGCAACATCAAAAATACACTATTGGGACCTGATCAAACTAAAGAGCTTCTGCACAGCCAAGAACACAGTAAGTAAGACAAGCAGACAGCCCTCAGAATGGGAGAAGATTTTCGCAGGTTATACTCCAACAAAGGTTTAATAACCAGAATCCATAGAGAACTTAAACGAATTAGGAAGAAGAAAATGAGTGATCCCATCTCAGGGTGGGCAAGAGACTTGGAGAGAAATTTCTCTGAAGAAGATCAGCGCACAGCCTACAGATACATGAAAGAATGCTCACCATCCTTAATCATCAGAGAAATGCAAATCAAAACTACTTTGAGATATCACCTAACTCCAGTAAGATTAGCCCATATCACAAAATCCCAAAACCAAAGATGCTGGCGTGGATGTGGAGAAAAGGGAACACTCCCGCACTGCTGGTGGGAATGTAAACTAGTATGTTCCTTTTGGAAAGACATCTGGAGAACACTTAGAGAACTAAAAATAGACCTGCCATTTGACCCTGCAATTCCTTTATTAGGTATATTTCCAGACAACCAAAAATTGCATTACAACAAAGATATTTATATCAGAATGTTTATTGCAGCCTAATTCATAATTGCCAGGTCATGGAAGAAGCCCAAGTGCCCATCGGTCCATGAATGGATCAACAAACTGTGGTATATGTACACCATGGAATACTATGCAGCGATTAAGAAGGATGGAGACTTTACATCCTTCATGTTCACATGGATGGAGCTGGAGAATGTTCTTCTGAGCAAAGTATCACAAGAATGGAGGAAAAAGTATCCAATGTACACACTCCTATTATGAAACTAATTTATACCTTTTATATGAAATCTATAACCAAATAGCCTAAGAATGTGGGGAGGGGGGAGGGAAAGGGAAGGGGGGGAATGGGGGGAGGGAGGGGGATTGGAGGGACCATTTTTGAGGTCTATCTTACAAGGGGTACAAGTCAAACTCTCTAAGAGTAAAATCAGAACGTTTTAAAACTATAACTGAGAAAATGACATGAAGGCTATGTTGATCAGTTTGATCGAAGTATTTCGGATTGCATATGAAAACCCCACACTGTATCCCAGAAGTGCATTAATGTACATAGTTACCATTCAATAAAAAAAAAAAGATAGAATATGATGTTTTTTCCACCACCAATAAGTAAGCAAGGAGACAGTTATGTTAATCAGTTAGTTGTAAGCATTCCACATTGCATATCAGATCAGCATATTGTACCTCATAAATGCATCACTGCTCACAGTTACGATTTAAGAATTAAAAGAAAGATTATAAATAATACAAATATCCATAGAAGGAGCTACGGTAAATAAATCATGCATATCCTTATCATGGAATGCTTATCATTGTTTGTAATAAGAAGAAAGCTCTGTCCTGGTATGGAAGGAACATACATATTTTTACCAATAACAACAAAAATCTTGATGCAAATCAACTTCATATTTTATGAAAGAAGTAAAAAAGACTATGCATATACTTTTATATACACACATAAAAATATCTGAAAGGTGGCACAATACATTAATAATCGTCACTTCTGGAGCCAAACACTGGATTTCTACAGCACAGAAATGGAATGGAGAGGTTTTATTTTATATTATTTTATATCTTGACCCTAAAGGTATATTAAGTATTCACAAGTTATAATTACTATTAACTAAATAATCTCTCTAATAAATTCAACATTAGCTCTTTATTCTTCGGATCCCCTTGTAGAACAATTTTTCCATAAGTGCACCCCAAGGACCATTCCGACCAGAGCTCCGGGCGAGCTAAAGGGAAGCCACTCTGCTTCCAGTCCATTCTGTCTGAAAAGTTTAGAATTAACTTGCTAATAGATGTTAGACACAGGATTAGAAAATTATCTTAGGAAAAGCACTTTAAGAGTCCAGAATAGGCCAAGCACAGAGCCCTGATGATGGCTGACAAATGAACCTATTGTTTGCTGATAACCATAGAACAAGTCATGATGAGCTGTGCACAGTTACTTTCTGCCACCCATCCCTCCACTCCTTCCTCTTAAAAGTTACTCAGTAAAGGGAGGCGCCTGTGGCTCAAAGGAGTAGGGCACCGGCCCCATATGCCAGAGGTGGTGGGTTCAAACCCAGCCCTGGCCAAAAACTGCAAAAAGAAAAAAAAAATTACTCAGTAAGCAGAGGAGATGAGATGGTCTTTGAGATAATAATCTGACAATAATCCTTACTTACCTCAAGGGGCTGCCGGCCCCTTGAATAAACTGCCTTTGTTTCACCAACACTCGCCTCTAGGGTCTAGTCCTCAGGTGGTGGGCAGCCCAACCTGTGTTCAGTGACAAATCCCTCAGCAGGACCCCAAGGAGAGGGCAGTGGTCCAAAATGCAAGGGAAATTGTGCTGGTGATCGTCTCAGCCAGGCCAGAGAGAGGAGAATTCCAGAGAGCCCTCCCAGGCCACCTGGGGGTTAGGGAAAGAAAGGGACGACAGCCAAGTAGGAGGAATTCTGTCCTCCTTATAAGAAAGTTACAAAGGGTCCTGTAGCAAACACTGAGTTCTGGAAGACCTGTGACTCGGCGGATCAAGTATGTCCTGTTCTCCACAACACCCAGCTTCTAGTTTGTAACACAGATTGGAGTAATGGTCACAGAACAGCACACAGCCCGGAGGTCACAAACATCACAAGACTAATAGACATCCATCGCCATACAACTGCCAGGAAGACAGAGGCAGCAAAATGACTGGAAAGAGAAGGAAAATGGGCATATGTAGCAAATGAGGTAATCTGTGACCAATGAGAAATAGAGAAGACTACCTAAGGACCCCAGGGAATCAATGGAAAGTTCTGATAGGTGATTATAGGGGAGATGGGGTGAGACTCTTACAGTGCAACTGCCTCCGTGTGCCATCTTCTCTCACGCTCCGGGAGTACCCTTTCTGGAAAAGCCTATGCTTACCTGTGCTTTGTCTTAAATAGAAAACTGTACTCTTTTTTTCTTGCTTTAAATCAATTACACTCTTTTTCCACTGCATTAGAGCCCTGGCTGTTTTATTTCCCACCTGCTCTGTACCTTACTTTCTTTCTCCTTTTTTTTCTTTCTATTTTTTTGAGACAGGGTCTCACTATGTTGCTGAGGATTGAGTGTCATGGCATCATAGTTCACAGCCACCATAAACTCTTGGGCTCAAGAGATCCTCTTGCCTCGGCCTCCCAAGAAGCTGGGACCCACCACAACTCCCGGCTAGTTTTTCTATTTTTAGTAGAGACAGGGGGCTCACTCTTGTTCAGTCTGGTCACGAATTCCTGAGCTCAGTCTACCTGCCTCGACCTCCAACAGTGCTGGGATTATAGACATGAGCCCCCACGCCCGGCCTCCTGTACTTTACTATCAACTCTGATGTGGCCAAACTTCCTGGTCCTGGTGAGTAAATTGGACCAGGTCTACTGAACACCTCAAGGGCCTTAGAAACCCCTGACACCTGATATATTCATTACAAGGAAAATCCTCACTACACTTTGAAATCATCAAAAAGTTATTCTTTTTTTTCTTTTTTTTTGAGACAGAATCTTACTGTGTCGCCCTTGGTAGAATGCTGTGGCATCACAGCTCACAGCAACCTCAAACTCTTGGGCTTAAGTGATTCTCTTAAGCCTCCCAAGTAGCTGGTGCTATAGGCACCGACCACTACACCCAGCTATTTGTTGTTGTCACTGTTGTTTGGCAGGCCCGGGCCAGGTTCAAACCCGCTAGCCCCAGTGTATGTGTCTAGAGACCTAACCACTGAGCTACAGGTGACAAAAAGTTATTGCCATTTTTAGTGAGAGAACTATGGGTGTCAGCAGAAAGGAGGGAACTCATACCTAACAGCCATAGCTGATACTTCTCCTACGTTCCTCAGATCCTAAACTCCTGCCTCAGCCAGCAATGGCTGGAGTTAGCTCAATAATCAAATAATTTATTAGTCTGTCTGTATCATGAACACACAGAATTAGTGGACTGTGGGATTTGAGGTCGTGGAGCTCAGTTGAACAGAAAAGTTAAGGGCTGGGCTTTCTCGCCTTTGTCTGGCTATGAATTTGGAGAAATGTCCTTGCAAGCTTTGCCGTGTCTCAGCCCCAAGGGAGTTTCCTCCATCCCAAAGCAGCCTGGACTCTGCTGTCTCAGAGAGCCTGACGTGAGCACATGCAAATGACCCGGGCTTTGATGCAAACCAAGGTCAGGTAGTAAGTATGAGAGTCAAAAACAAGACCAAAGCAAAGGATGAAGAAGAAGCAAGCAGCAAATCAAAAGGAAACAAAATAATAACAAACCCGCATCAGCCACCAGGCTAATCTCACTTTCTCCTCTTTAATCATGAAAGCTCCTTTTTCTTTCTAAGGAGGGATAATAAGGATAATGACAGTTTCTAAACCACTTTAAATGATGCTTTAAAAAATAAAGAAGACAGTTCTTCATTTGAATTGGCCTCAATGAGCTTTAATTATGCAATGTGAGCAAATGAAAAGAGGTAATTAGAAAGTATGCCTTGTTTAGGTGTATTCCCATTCACGGGCTTTCTTAAATGGCTTTCTGAAAAGGGATCATTTTTTTTATCAGAATCTAACAAAGAAATTTATTTTTCTGGATGAGGAGTGAACAAAAATAGAGGTGTTAAGCAGGAAAAAAGTGAAGGTATGTGTTGTATTAAGCCTTTAAAAAATACAAATTAAATGCTTGTCTGTCTCAATGAAGTCAGACACTAATTTGAGTTTTTAAACTGCTGAAAGAAAGATGGTCTCCTGCGTGACCCCAGTGGGGAGATGTTTGCAAGCTCATAAATTTCCATGGAACAGGAAGGAATTGATTTAGTTATGAAACCCTCGAAGTTGCAAAGGGATTATGCCAGCTCGTGTTAAATTTGGGGTAACTACATATTACAATTCAAATTCTCTTTTATATTATATACCTGTGCCTGAATTTGAAGCTACAGCACAATAAAAAACAAGAAACAATTTTTTAAACCCTTATTTCTTATCTAATGTTCTCAGAAAGAAGACCTTCGTGATTTTATCTCCACCTTATTCTAACACTCACCTTGGAGATGTGTCTGATTTTATTTCTGTCTCAAAATACCCTGCACATGGGGAGAGACCCAGGCACAAACCAAGGAATGACTGGAGCTGGAAGAGCAAGGAAATGGTCTCTCCTTGAAGCTTAGCAGTGATTTTCAACAGTGTGCTATGACACACTGGTGTGCTGCAAAAAATTTTAAAGATTATTAATTAAATAATTTTTGAAAAAAGTTCAAAGCATAGTAAGTATAATCTTTTTTTTTTTTGATCAACATAATTTAAGCATGCTATGGAATTTTAACTATAGGTTCAAGTGTGTTGTGAGATAAAAAGTTGAAAAACACTGCTTTAGAGGGAGCCTGGCCTGGCTAGCACTCGACTTAAGACTTCTAGACTGCAACACTATGAAAATACACATTACTGTTGTTTTTAGTTCATGGTAATTTATTATTTGCAGCTCCAGGAAATTAACATACCCATTTTTCCCCAATGGTGACATCCTGCAAAACTATAGTATCATGTAACAAGGATGTTGATCTTGATAAATCTACTATTCTCATTTGTATTTCCCACAGTTTAATTTGTGCCTGCCTGTGTGCTCATATGTGATCATATGTGTAGCCTTGTGTATCCATCACCCCATCAAGATGGTAAATAGTTCTGTCACCATCAGGCCCCTTCATGTAGCCCTTTTAGAATCACACCTGTCACTCCTCATACCCTGTACTAGATGGGAATTCCATCCTTAACCACTAGCAATCAATAACCTATTCTCCAGTTCTAACATTTTGTCATTTCAAAAGTGTCGTATGAATAAAATTATATAGTAGGTAATCGTTTAGCACCAACTTTTTTCACTCAACTTAAATCCCTGAAGATTCATCCAGTTTGTTGGGTGTCTGTGACTGAAAAATCTTGATGACATTTTGATAGGAATTGCATTAACGTTATACATCAATTTGAGGAAAGTCAGGATCGTTACTATACTGAGTCTTCCTATCTATGAATGTGATGCGTATTTTTATAAATTTAGGTCTCCTTTGATTTCTTTCATCAACATTACATAATTTTCATCATACAGATCATATATATGTTTTGTTAAGTGTATCTCTAAGTGTTTTCTTTTCTTCAGAGCCATTGTGAAGCTGCGAGCTCTCAGATTTTCATCAAAAAAAGATTCAGGCACATCTTCCCTGAGGAGTTCTTGGATAGTAAGAGTGAAGTTTTTGAAGTCTTCTCAATTTGTTATTATGTACCTGAGCTCGTTTCTCATCAAATGTTATACAGTCCATTTGTACATTATAGGAAAATGAAATAAAGTAAACATGCAAACCTGGTTAAGATGTTTTGTTAGAATTCTAGAAATTAAAAAATATATAATCAAACTATGATGCTTCTTATCCTCATTACTAATGAGATTCTTGAGCACCAAGAAAAGGTAGGAAAAAAAAGAGTCAAGTGACCTATTATAGGAATATTTTTGCCCCCAAAGTCTGGGACTAAGAAAACCAGCCTATCTACTCTTTCATCACCCAAACCCTTCAAAGGATGTTAAAGAATTCAACATCCTTGAGTAACCAAGTTGCCACATTTGCAGGGCGTTCCTACTGACCCAAAGTAAGAGGGAGGAAATTTTGACTGGACTAAAGAGACTGACCAAGCTGACAGGCTGACCCCTGCATTTAGCTAGCATTCCACAACAGTGTACAAAGGTATGGTACAAAGTGTCAGGTATCTTTTGATATTTATTGGATATCTGATTCAGAAGTGGCTTTATAGTGCTCTAACCCAGGTGGGCAGAAGTTCTGTGGGTCTGGGTGATTGGCCTGTTTGCATCAACACGTCAACCTATGGCTCCTGATACAGGGACAGAGTTCATTTCCATTGTAGAGGATCATAGCAAGGGCAAAGCAGAGTGTCAGGGATCCAGGGACACATTTTATTCTCTTTAGGAAACCAAATAAGGGGCAAAGAACCTCTGGGCATAGTGCGAAAAGCAAAGACTGAATCAACAGTGAGGCAAGCTGAGTTTGAGGAGACTGTAACTCTATGGGAACTCAGGATCTACACTGCAAAATCCACACAATTAATAGCAGCTCTATGGCAGGCAGGTTACTGCACAACCTGCAGGGCGGAGACTGCTGATGAACTCCCTACCCTGGTCAGGATTAACCCAGAATTAGATAAGACACAGCCTGAAAGTAGAAAGCCTAGTAACTTGAGCTGTTTGTCCGAACTGAATGTTTTAAGGAGACAGAGTCATATCAGCCAAGGTACGTCCTCAGGCAGCTCCCCATTACTGAGAGTTTACTGGGTGTCAGCTACGTGTGCTCCGTGATTCTCCCAGCAATCCTAAGCAGTGATAACTATTACTACTTATATTCAAAAATAAGACAACAGAAGAAAAGGAAAGTTTAGAAATGTGTCCAAGGTTATGGAGAAGGCCAGAGAGCCAAGTTTCCCAGTTGTTCAGACAGACTAGGAGCCTGCACTCTTACCATTAGGACATACATCACTCCCTTCTATTTTCTGGGCCATCAGGGCAAAAAACAACCCACTGGCCCCTGCAGCTACACCACTGAAATTACCATATCAAATCAAACAATACTTTGCCTCTGGGTGTTTTAATAGCAGGCACTGCATTTTCCTTTGAATACTATAGCATTTCAGAAATATCCTATGAAGAAGTTGAAACTAAGTCAGGATACCAAAGAAAACCAAAGGGTCTGTTAAATCAGCACATGTCATTTGTATTTTATCTTCACCTCTCAGGAAGAGAAACGGCTATGAAAATGGGATGCTATGTAAAGTAATGGGGAATATCAACCATCCTTTCAAGCCTTTTTCTTTTTTGTGGCAATTATAGATTCACAAGCAAATAAAAGTAATAATAGAGAGAGATCTTGTGTACCCTTTAACAGTTTCCCACGATGATTCAACTATTTTTAAAATAACATGTATACCCCCTAACATTCTGAAATAAAAACAAACAAAAGAAGTTTATATTTGTAAATTAAAATGGTATGAAATTGTCTAGATTATGCCCATTTTGAATATATCCACAACCACTGACTAGTTGAAATCACCATAACGATTTTTTATATGTCAATAAGCTATAATTACATTTCTTCTAATTCATTAATTCTAGATACAGATAGTTTTATTTAATCTGATTATGGGTTATTTTGAATTATATTCAAACAAATAAGTATATGAATTGGTAACAACTAGCTAATAAATCCAACGCCATCTTTACAGAAAGCTAATTTATTCAAGTTTATGAAACTTTGACAGATAACGCCCCCTTGGATGATTTGTCCGAGGGAGATAGTCTTCAGCCAGCCAGCTAGTAATGTTTCACATTTGGGGTGTCCACTGAAGGCTGAGAGAAGGATGGCAGAAAGTATAATTCTTTTTTAAGAGAATAAGATATTTTTTTTAAAAGTTTGCTTTAAGTGCATATGAAATACATGTTCAAGATGAGTATAAGTTAAGAGAATGCAATTATTTAGAAAAAGATACATAAAATATTTGAAACCAAACTCATACAAATTATGCATAGTCACTATTAATACTATGTAAGCTTATTAAACTATAAAATCCAAAATTATGAGTTGTTAAGAATAAATTAGTTATTGGTTACCAGGAAAATGCTAATTTCTTGGACTACACACAAGCCAGTTTAATCAATCCATAGGCCTGGATTCTGGGCAGTAGTTTTTTTTTTTGTTTTTTTTGTTTTTTTAATAATCAAAGGTGATTTTAATGTGCAGCCACATTTGAAAAACCAGGTAGGTAGTTCACTACATTTCTTGATTGAGAATCTCAATTTACTCATTCACCCTGCAGTATTAATAAATAACTGTGGCAGTATCAATTTATGGCAATTGACTTATATATACTTTTATAGAATTATAATTCATTCTCCTTTGGGTTCTATTCCCGGCACTCTACTTAAGCCCATGATTTAACTTTCATGGCTTCAATTTCTTTAATTGTAAAATAAATGATTAGCCTAAATGATTCCTAATACCTCTTCTATCTCTGAAACCCTAAACTAAGATTAATGATTAATCCCAAGAGTACAGGCTAGAAACCTTTACCTGGGGAATTTTGATCAGCACCATTTACCTATGTTTCAATAGCTTTTGATAGACTGTACTCTTCTCCCCACCACATCCACCACCAACAGATAATAACTAACTTTAAGTCTAGAAGACACTAAAATCCATAAATCATATTCATTTTATTGGTTTTTCTTTAATATATCCTGTAAAACTGTTATATGTAGGTAGAAGGAAAGCATTTGCAGGCCCTTAAGCAAAATTTCCAGATCCTACAGGCTACCAGCTATCAGCTACAATATAAGAAACTATCCCTAAATTCAATGGCTTAAAGCCACAACCTTTTATAGGATCTCATAAATTTGGAAAGCATTCAGCTAGATGATTCTTTTGCTCTATGTAGCATTGACTGAGCTCATTTAGTGGATTTAGTAAGCTGTTGGACTTGTCCAGAAGATCTAAATGGTTCCATTCAAATGCCTGGTGCTTCATTCCTTGGTAGGTAAGTACCCTACCTAGGGAAGTCTCCCTCTCCCTGTAACCTCAGGGCATCTCTCCAACAGAACATCCAACTTGTTAGATGGGGGCTCAAGGCTCTAAGACAGAATGTTCTAAGAGACAAGAAGAGGAAACCTCCAATTCCTTAAAACCTGGGCCCAGAAACTGACATCGGGTAAACTGCTATACTCTATCAGGCAAAGCACTCACAGAGCCCACCCAGACTCAAGGAAAGAAGACTTAAAACCTAACCTCTCAAAGGAAGACATTCAAAGAATTTGCAGCAATGTTGAATTAACATCATGGTCTATCATTGCATCTTCTGGCTCAGAGAAGTATTTAAATGCACTTTGCGTTCACAGTTAAAGACTAGCTCTGCCACTCTCTGGTTACGTGGCTTAGAATAAGTCATCATCTGAACAAGTATCCTCTTGGATAACTCTGTCCTGGAGCAGTACTCTGGGCAGGGCACTGTGTTATCCACTGTAGTTACAGAAGCACCCACGGGCAGAACTGTGGTCCCAGGCCACTGGGAAATCCACATTGGTGTCTACATCCAAGGAGACAACAACAGCGATGTTTGCCTCAGCACTTTCAACCAACCCAAACCTCAGGGCTGTTCTCTGCTCTACATATACCTTAAGCTCAGAATAATGACCCTCTGTGCACATTAAAGTGAAAGGTCCAGGTGTGCAAAGAATTGGATCAGCTTCCGTTGTGTCACTAGCAGCTACACAGCACCTATCACGGAGGCTACACAAAGCCGTGGTTTAACAATTATTGAATGAACCAGTGAATGAGGGAATGTGCATAATGAGCTGGATTGACCCCGAAGACCATCGCAGAAGAAGTATAAAAAGGAAACGCAGCGAAGGCCTTCCTTTATCAAAACTCTAGCTAGGTTCTGACAAGTCTCTCAAGTTAATTCAGAGCTTATTTCACAAGTTTAAAAAAAAATTTTGTCAAAAGGTTCATGATAAAGAATGATGAAGAATCCCAGAGAAAAATGTAATTCCGGAACTTAGGCTTTGTGTATCCCATAATAAGTGTACCAGCAAAAATGCTTTTTACAATAGACATTAAAGCTCTCCAGGGTTGAAGAAAAAAAAGGCCAGAAATCTATTTCCCTGGATGGCAGCCACCAATTTTCTAGCAATCAAAAAGGAGATGCAGAATTAGCTCCATAATATCTGCTATTAAAAAATGTCAGCCTAATATTACTAAGAAGACACATCCCCAGCACAAAACCCAGCTCCTCTAACAATGCATTTCCTGGGTACGCTGACCTGGCTAATCTTCTCCAATTAGACCAAAGGTTGAGGCACCATCTGCCTAGAGCTTAAGAGAAAATATATTTATGTGGCTGAAAAGTACATGAAGGCTTCTCTGTGAAATATCCTTTCTCAAATTTCAACTTTTTAACATGATTTACATTGCACAAAACACTGAGAGCCAGCCAGCACTTTCATGCCTTTGATTTTAGGTAATTAGGTTTAGGCTGAAAGACTTTTACTGTCTTTCTATTACTTTTGCCCATAAGCATACCAACTGATTCTTTCCCATTCTCTCTCTGTTTCAAAGATGGAAATAGAAATTTCTCAAAAATTTCTTTCCAGAGGCAAATGATTATCCACAATCTGATCAGGAGAGGAAGTGTTCTGCTACTGCAGCCTGGGGAATGCTCTTAAATCTGACGGAGCCTGGCCCGGTGACTGGGATGGACGGGCTTGGGGGTGAAGAGAAAATTTACCTGGGTGCCTAAGTTCTAAATCACCTCCTGGGCTGGCTGCGACCTCTCCCCAAGGCCACAGCTACAGTTCCTAACTTGTCTTCTTGCTTCCTCTCTTGGGCCTCTTTAATCTACTTTCTATACGAGAACCAGAGCAAGGTCAATAAGCATAACCAGATCTGGTGCTTTGTCTGCTTGAACTGCTTTATGGCTTCCCTGACTCTTAAATAAAAGCTTGTTCCATGTCTTCAGTGGTACTTAATATCTAGCTCCCACACTTTGACCAGGATACCTATATGAAAGTGTTGAGAGTAAATACTGGAAGGTGAGGGGAGCTGGTATCTGTCTACATGGCCGGGGTCCTGGACAGTGGCCCTCAGAGCTCTGAGCAATACCTCTCTTATCTCCCATGAACCGCTCCTCTGTGTGGCCATAGGTACTCCAGCCTCATGTCAATCAGCCTACTGTTCGTTTCCTTTTCTTTTATTTTCTTCTTACTTTTTGTTTCTTTTCCCCTTCTTTCCTTCCTTCCTTCCTTCCTTCCTTCCTTCCTTCCTTCCTTCTTTCTTTTACTAAACCTGTCTTTAGCAGTGGATTAGGTGCAAAAGACTATGAAGCTCAACCAGAACTTAGTCTAAGACTTAGGGGGTAAAGTATAATATTCACTCTGATGACCCTTGCATCTGATGCTTTTGTAGCTTTTAGGTTAGTATCAATAATTGACCCTAAGCCAACATTCTAAACCAGCCTACCTTGTTAGAGGCAAATATCAGGAAGCAGGGGGGAAATCCTTCTGAGGGGTTTCTAGGCCTAAGCAGTGAACTCGGTGTGGGTTGGTTCCACAATCTCAGTTGCCGTTTACTTTTCTTCATTTCTCAGCATCAGTGTCACTCCTGAGGCTTTAACATGCTTTAGTGTGTATGCTGAGTAGGTGGATCAGCCACCATATTGCTCCTAATTCCCGTTGTGACAAACAGAGAAAAAACTTTAGAAAACCTCCATAGTTGTTATGCTTGTATCAGGAACATAGATCTATAATCTCTGTAGATTATAAAGAATCAGTAATAACCTCTCATGGGAGGTTCAGGTAAGAGCCAAAAAATCAGAAAACGGTAATAATGAAAGTGGGGGAGGTGAAAAGGTGACTCAGAGCCCTTCACCACAAAGGAAAAAATAATCAGCAAAGATGAAGCCCCAAGACAAAAACCTTGGTTTCTAAGGAACCCCCAGTCTGCTAGGAAAGCCTTCTTCTTTCTGTATTTATTTACTCAGTAAGTATTCAACAATGTGGGCAAGTTCTGTGGTGTACTCTGCGACAGCCTACAGGTGCTCTGTCTCTGCTGAATACAAATATTTGTGATTACTTAGTGATATAAAATCCGTCTCATTGGTTAACAATTAATATGTAAGAACTTGAACTCCTCTCCTTCCTACACCTGTGAGAGTAGACTATTTATCAATCAACTGAAATTTTCATTGCTGGCATAGTAAGAGAAACTCAACCAGTTCCATTAGATTTATGGGATGGCACGATCATTGCCAGATCTCACACTGACATGCCATCTATAGTAATGTGAAGGTATCACAAGTATAGTTGGGTGATTAAACACAGCTATGAAATGAGAGGTCACAGAGATAGTGACTTCAGTAGTTTGGGAAACATGTTGGAGGAACCCATCATCAGAAGGAAGCTCCTTCTCAAATGTCTCTCTTCTGTGGTTTCAGAAGAATAAAGACTTGGAAATTATTTTCAAAAATAACTTCCCAGAGATATGTGCCCAGTGTCATCAAAGGAACAGAGGAGGAGGAAAGAAGTTCTTACCGACTTTTCTAACAAAAGTGAGAAATAGACGGCACCTTCAGTAAAGACAAGAAATCCCCAACTCATCATCTTATGGTGAAGCTGGTGGTTGCTGGGCACTGCATTAGTTTTATACAGCTTCCACAGCTAAACGCCACAGACAGTGGCTTAAGTAACAGAAGTTTATTTCCTTACAGTGTCAGAGCCTGTAAGCCAGAGATTCCGGTGTTGGTGAGTTTGTTTCCTCCTGAGGCCTCTCCATGGCTTGCAGACAGCCATCTTCTCACGGCACACTCACTCTGTGCCACATGTCCCTCTATCCATGGGTGTCCAGGACTCTTCCTCTGTAATGGCTACATTTATCTGTCAACTTGGCTGGCCACAGAGCCCATATATCTGGTCAGTTGTTATCCTGAATTTCTCTGTGAAGGTCTTTTGGATGAGATTTCCATTTAATTGAATGGATTTTGAGAAAAGCAGGTTCCCACTATAACGCTGAATCTAACAAAGGGCTAATCTCCTCCACACCACAAGGAATTCTGCCACCAGACTCGCCTTAAATTTTGTCTACAACATTGTCTCTTCCTGGTTCTTCAGCAGTCTGCCTTTGAACTTGAACTGTAACGCTTTCTGGAGTCTCTAGCCTCTGTCTGAACTTCCCACATCTCACTTTGTACCTGCCAGGTCCCCACCATTCCATGAGTTCATTTCATAACACACACACACACACACACACACACACACACACGAGTAGGTGCACATGTCAGCCCTAGAGTGGCTGGCAGACAAATCGTGACCAAGAGGAAGAGCCTGAGTTAACACAAATATGAAGTTAA
The DNA here is from genome assembly GCA_963574575.1 of Galagoides demidoff. Classification (NCBI taxonomy): domain Eukaryota; kingdom Metazoa; phylum Chordata; class Mammalia; order Primates; family Galagidae; genus Galagoides; species Galagoides demidoff. The sequence continues at coordinate 14,163 of CAUYQV010055228.1, forward strand.
TATTTTTAACACAGAGTGAGAAAGAAAACGTCTGTTGAGCCATCATAGCCAGTTATGCTTGAACCTGCTACTAATGAGTGTGATTCACTAGGTTTAGAGAAACCCTGCAACTTGTTTTACAAAGCACTCAAATACTTACTACAGAGTTGTACAGAGTACACTTTCGAAGTTCCTGACTTGTCTGACCTCATTCTACTCAAACTCTCTAATGATGTCATTACAGGCTGACCGACCCCATCTGGTCCCTCCAGCCCAGTGAATGCAGGTTGCAGCTTCAAGCTGGAGCGTCTCCCACACCCCCCTGTGCCCTTCCTGGTGTCCCTGACTCATGCTAGATGGATTTGGTGTTATTTCTGAGTGTATCTGTGCCAAATGACTTCTAAAAAAGATAAGTTATTCATTAACTTCCACAGATGTGCATGCAAATGAGTGTCTCTATTTCTTTAATATTTCTTTCTTAAAATGTTGAAACCACTTTGATGCTAAATTTAAATTAACTTGATACCAGTGTGGGTTTTTTCCCTTGATGTTTCTGGTAGCAAACTATATTTTTATACTCAGAAATGCTTTGTTTGGGTCTCAGTGTGCAGAACACCGTGTATTTATGTTTTTCACCTTGTATATTTATGACAGCCTCTGACCATAGGTAACACAACCTGACAGGGAAGTGTTTTAATTTTTTAAAAACTGAGTAAAAAGTAACATGTCACTAAGAGAAAAAGAGTAAATAAATAAAGAGAAATCAGTGAAAAAGCATGTGAGGGAGAAGTAGGTTTAGTATTAGTAAAGTAGTAGCTTTAAAAAATTACAGATGGGACATTCTCTAGAGTTAATGAGTTCTCAGGGAGAAAATGGGAAGTTGGGGAGAGGCAGGGCTTCTCGGGAGCAATAGTCACAGCCCACAAGATTTGAAAGACTTTTTTTTATTTTACATAAAATTAGAAATGTAATGTTTTGTTATAAAATTTTTAAAGAAATATAATAGTCTTTCCCCTCTCGGCTTTTATGTGAGCTTTAAGTTGCAGTAAATCTCATTTGGTACGTGGCATAATTTCAGTAAAATACCTTGTTAAGCACTTTTGTTGACATTCTTATAGGATGAATAAAAGCGGCAGTACAAAAATGACAATCTTTAGCCTCCCTAACATTTAAACATTCTTTTCTTACTTCAAATTAATATGAGGGAACAAATTTTTAGGTTACATGCTCCTCACTTTTAAGGTAAAGCTCAAATTGTAGAAGAGCCCCTCACTGAGTGGGCGTCCTCTCATTGTACATATTAGGTGAGATCCCGCCAAATGCCAAATGCCGTCCCTCCTCCTGCCAATTACCCTACCCTTCCCCTCTCCCTCCTCATCCTTCCTCCTTGATAGACAATATTTGAGTTTAATCATTTGTGTGAGTGTGTGTTTATATATTAGTTTCACATTGAGTACACTGGATACTCTTTTTTTTCCATTCTTGAGATACTTTACTAAGAGGAATGTATTTCAACTCCATCCAGGAAAACAAAAAAAGATCTCAAGTCTCCATCTTTTTAAAGGCTGAATAGTATTCCATGGCATTCATAGG
>CAUYQV010055230.1:0-31565 GCA_963574575.1 Galagoides demidoff
CAATAAAGATGTTTGTATCAGAATGTTTATTGCAGCCCAATTCATAATTGCCAGATCATGGAAGAAGCCCAAGTGTCCATCGATCCATGAATGGATCAATAAACTGTGGTATATGTACACCATGGAATACTATGCATCCCTAAAGAAAAATAGAGACTTTACCTCCTTCATGTTTACATGGATGTAAGGCATTTTTAGCCTATAATTATTTACTATGTTATTCCTCTGCAGGTGCTTTGTGGAGAATGTTTAAATCTATCACATGTAATTGAAAACAGTAGAGCCAATGGTAAGATTCATTCACTTTTGTGGAATTAACCCTAATTAGTTCTGTAAATTTTGTCCAAATAGAATTTGAATAACACCCACAGTGGATCAATGCTAAGTAGTGGTAACATTGTGATTTGTTCCAGCTCAGGGCCAAGATTAAAATTTTTATGAATGAGACATACCACCATCAACTATTATAATTGAACACTGAACGGTTTTGGAAATGAGCTTTCCTACAAACTTGATAATGTTTATTAAAAAATTCAACCTAAAATTACAAGGCAAAACAGCAATTAAAAGTGAAGTTTTTGCTGTGACAATTAATTTTGTCGGAATCACATGTAATGTCAAACTGCTTTCTACATTTCCTATCCTGTCAAAAGTTAAAACAAGAAGCAAGGCCTTTTTTCCCACACAAATGTGCAGCAGATATATCTACTGACTTCAAACTATAATTCCAGCAGCGGTTTTTTTTTTTTTTTGGACTTTGATGCAAGTGCAAATGAAATTTCCATATTTCAAAATTCATTTAACTATGCAATTGAGGAGCTTCCACCTACCCTTCAATTGGAAATTAATGCAATGACATGTTAAAAGGAAAATACCAAAAGAAGAAGCTAATAGAATTCTTTAAGTGCTTCCTAAGCAATGACTGTGCTAAATTGAAATCATATGCTTATGGACAGGTATTCATATTTGACAGTACCTACCTGTGAGAAAAGATATTTTCTAAGATAAAATATGCAAAATCTTATTACAAATCAGCATTAACAGAAAGGCATATGCAACTGATTCTCAAAATTGAAAAACTAACACTGGGATCCAAGTAACTGAAAGGTTATCCCTCCCCCAATAAAATATTCCTTAGTTCTCATCAATAGACCTATATTATAGAAAATTATACTCAACTACTATTAAATTGTCAATTTCTATCAATAAAGATTTGTGGAAATTTGTTCTCTCTTGTAAATTGCCTGTACAATATCCTTGATTTTGCCTAACATTTACCCTCTCATTTTTTACATAAAAATGTTGCCAGTACCTGATCTAGAATATTTTCTTATGCCTCTTTTTCTCAAAGGTGTCTAATAAAGGTAATTCTCAAAATCATTTAATAAGCTCTGGTTTGGTGAGTGATTATTATGTTAGAAACTGTTTCCTGGTGAAAGAGGCACTAATATTTCCAATTTATAGTGTGGTGAAATTGAAGTTCAGTGCTTTTTCCAAGGTCATACATCAGTAAATGAATTAACCATAATTTAAATCCAGTCTTCTTGGCTTTAGGTTGTGTGGCATTGAGGAAATTATTTAACCTCTGTGAGCCTCAGTTTTTTTGTGACTACAGAACTATCTATATCATTGGAATAATTTAAACATTAAGTTAATATATGGAAAGCACTTAGAATAGTTCCATTGGAGTGGAGTCAGAAATGGTCCAAAGGTTCAATTATAGAAAAGAGATTGATGAAATAGTTTATTATTTAGAAGGAGTTTATGGAGAACAGTTCCCAAGTGAGCTGGCAATTAGAACTTCTCACTTATTACAAAATCTGTACTATTGGGTTAAGGTTTGTTACAAAAAAGAACCTGATATGTAATAAACATGCAAAAATTAAATACAGCATTTAAATATGATTAATGCAGATATACTAAAGAGTTGAGAATGCCACCTGAGGTCATACTGACCTGGCTTTATTCCTAGCTTTGCTACTTGTTAGCTGTGTAACCTGGGTCAAGTCACTTAACTTCTCTGTGCTAAAGTATCCTCCTCTATAAAATGTAGGTAAAAAGCCTGTTATACAGGATGATGTGAGGATTATAAAAGAACATACATCAAAAGTAACTAGTATCGAGGCCTGGTGTAAGAATGAGCTCAGTAACTGCTGGCTCACTTCTCCTGGCCCCTAGATTTTCTAAACTGATCCAAGGTTTAAAAAGCACAGCAAAGCAGAACTAAACAAAAACAAAACAAAATTAAAAAAACCCCAAACCAATAAAAAATAACCTGTTAACAGGGTGTTGGAGGATAAGGAGATTCTGAAAAAAATGAAAGAAATAAGAGGACTTTACTAGAGTTGTCAGATAAGGTATAGGACATGTAGTCAAATTTGAATTTTAGATTAACAGTAAAATTATTTTTAAAATCAGTATATACTAAACATACAAATACTGTATTGCATGGGATATACTTAGATTAAATACATTATTCACTGTTTATCTGAAATTCTTATTTGACAGGCATCAGGTGTTTTCATTTACTAAACCTGGCAGCCAGGTTTGACTCAATTTAGTAAGCCTACCCAGGACAGAGTCTTGAACAGCCAAGACTTAGAATTGCAAAGAGTCAAATTATGTTTCTAACTTGCTAACTGCAGAGGCATCAAGGAAAAGGTTGACCCCACCCTCCCGATGAAACCCCAAGTGGTTGATTTTTGACTCCTGTGCATGCTCTATGGCAGCCTGGTGCAGGGGCTGCTGGGAAAACCGTGGCAGCCTGCCCCTGGTTTTCCTTGGGGTGTGGCCTGCGGTTACAGTGTGGTGACTCTTTGTCACTGTGCCCCTGCCACACCCTGATTAGTCCACCTGGGAGTGGGGGTGGGGGCAGAAAACAGGTTGGAGGCAGAGAGAAAAAAGGTCTTATCAATTTTACATTTTTCTTAGCTGGGTTATACGCTGCTGTCCAGGCTTGCAAAACTTTAATTATTATTCTGATGCAGAGTGGTTGCAAATTGTCATTGTCAGGCCTGATTTAATAGACTGCTCCCACAAAGTCTGACAGAGATTGCTTTTGCTGCACTTTCTAACAGCTCGTGATGGTGGCTCTTTTACGTTAAGGAGGAAACTCTGTGGTTAAACTGTAGCCTAGGTATTTTTAGAGCTGTTACCCTGTTAACAGAAATTTTGTACATTTCACCTGCAGGATATGCACTGGGGCTTAGGGCCTTCCCTAAACTCTAACAACAACACAAAAAAGATTTACAGCTGTTAATACTGGGTTTAGGACCAACTCCATGTCATCATCATCAGTCCAGCTACTCATGAAATACTGGGCTGCTTTTTTTTTTTTTTGGATGAGTGGTACTGTACCACTGGGAGTATTTTTTTTTTTCCTTGAGACAAATGACTTGAAGGAACATAACCAAAAGGCTAAAATTGGTTAGTTCTAAAGGTCAGAGCCTGAAGGCAGTGACCCATTTGTTAATCATTAAGCTTTTCTAAGCCTTCTCTGACAGAATTTTGGCTTTCTGCCACTTCCCTGGTCATTTTAAACTGCAAATTCTTGTACTGATTCAGTTTTTAAGTAGGTAGCAAAGGTTATGAGAAAGGCATAACTTGTCAGCGCTTTTCCCTTATCAAACGTCTTCAGGGTTTTGGAAGGCAGAACTGTTTTATGTTAAGGGCATCTTCATAACACACCCAGCTATATAGCATTTAAAGGTGGACCCTTGGGTCCTCTAAAAAGGGACCGTTTCTAGCTGTTATTCCCAAGTTAATTAGTTCCCATAGAAAAGCAGGATGTGAAAGGAGGATCCCTATTTAATGATTACGTTTTAGTTTTCAAATCCATGCATGGTTTTCTCCAATAGTCCCAGCACTGAAAGTTCAAGAAACGGGAGCAAAATAATCCCAATGTAGTTCTCATCTTCTGTCATCAGTTAAAAACTGGAAAAGCTTTAAAATATTTTGCATGCTTTCTGTAAAGCCCAATGAAGTTCAAGGGATGGGACGTTTCATAGCTAAATTTAATGCCAGTTTATGCTCTGGTCTTTGGTGTACAAAAGGCAATCTGTATACCCCAAACTCCCATAAACAGAACTAAATTTTACGTAGCCAAGGGACATTAAGCTGCTAAAACACTTGCTTCAATACTGAACACGGAATATTGTCCTCTATTTCTCAAGGGAAAAAATACACAGTCAAACCTTGCTTATCCATAACCCAAACTTCCGGAAGACTTAAGTATTTGGAATTGCTCCAAACCTAGAAGGGGGGAGGTGTGAGAGGGATAGAGTGGGGGTGGGGGGAGGGGGGTTGAGAGAGAAAGAGAGAACTAGCAGAAAGCGAGCAAGTCAGCTTTTAGAAGTAGACCTGAAGCCCTAGCAACACCGAAAAGAGACCTGGAGCTTACATCTGATTGGCTTAACAGCCAGAAGAAATGGTGAGCTCTGATTGGCTGGTGATGATGTCTCCAAATAACCAGGCTTTTTCAGGAAAGCAAATTTATGTGGCAGAAGGGACAAGAGACAGAAGAAACAGGCGAGAAAAAAAAGAAGAGAACAGGGCAAAAGGAACAGACATTATTTGTAACAGAGGTGGAGACAGATGAAAATACAAATAGCAATACCTATTTGTATAACTGCTTATAAATTACAAAGTGCTTCTACATTATAATCATTGATATTGTCTTATAAAGACCTACAGGGCTCCCAGAAGTTAAATGCATATCCTGGGGCACCCAGCTAGTAAGAAAAATAGCTGCCATGTTTTCTGGCTACCCAACCTTTCTGATACCTGGCAGGTGTTGTAGAGATAATAATGTCTAGTTGTCCTGTGGGAAGAGAGGGCAGCAAATGCTCTGATAGCAGAAAAAAGAATGAGAAGGTGTGCCAGCCTGTAGTTTACTGCAAGATGTGAAGGGGGTGAAAAATCACAGCCACAACCTTGAAAACACAGATAGGGGAACGTTCCTGTGTATATTTGGGAGAGGAGGTACTCGTGGTACAAATGAGTCTTGTGTCTTGAGAGCTTAGAGGGCAGTTCTGAATATATTTTACTCCGATGTGTATCACAGTCACTTTGCATTTGTCATGCAGAAGTTGGAAACCTAATTATTCCTTTCGTTTACCCCTGAAAGCTGTTCCTTCCTTAGGCTTCGTAAACAGCACAACCATTCACTCAGTTGCTCAAGCTAAAAATCTGTAAGCCATCTTTGTATTAGTTTTCTCCCGTTATCTAATTTATCAGCAGGTTCTGTAGATTTTATTTCTAAATCACATCTTGAATCAGGCTACTTCTCCTGAGCCACTGTAACAGCTTCCTTGTAGATTTCTCTACTTCCTTGCACCCTGTCTTCCTTAACTCTTGCCTCCCTCCCTTCAAATCCATCCTCTGGGGTTTATCACGTTATTTGTAACTTGCCTGAAAATAAGACTCAGAGTCCTTCCTATGATCTGGCCCCAGTTTACTTTGCTTTGCTCTGCCTAGGACTTACATGCCAGCCATGGAGGCTTCCTTTTAGTTATAAGAACACACCAGTCTTTCCAGCTGATGGCTCTTAAATTTTGCTAGTCTCTGTCTCCATGTTATCATCTAGATGGATTTTTCTCCTGTCTCATGTTATCTATACAGATAGGGCTTCTCTCAGAAGTCTGTGTAAGTAAGAGAGTCCTTCATTCCCTCTCATAATACCTTTTTTTTTTTAACTTCCTGTGATTTCTCAATCTCATATTACATGTGTTTTTGATTTCATGTTTGTTATCTTTTTAAAACCTGTCTTCCTTTTTATTTGCCATCAAACTCCATTGGTGAGGTCCATGCCCTCACCTATCTATCCCTAGAACCCACTATGTGGTCCAAAGGAGATACTCAATAACTATGTGTAGGATGAATAAATGAATATCAGGGCATTAACACACACGACATGCCACATCACCATGTATCAGTGGTATAACATGTAACACAGAGATGCTGTGTTTTCTGTTTGTACCCTGTTATTTATTAATTCCCAGATCCCATAAATTGGGCAGTTTTGTGGAATGCCAACACCAAATTTCTAGAAAAGGGAATGAAATCCTGTTTGATTGGGACTGGAGAGAGTATAAATTCATCCCCTGGTAGTAAACAACTGAAATCTACCCTGAAATTGGAGCTTCACTAAAAACAGCTATTTTGTAGCATGTGGGGAAGTATGACACTGTTTTACCTTCTGGGATTCAAAAGGCATCAATTCTTTTTTGGAGCCAGAAAAATAGAGGCCGCCATCTCTCCAGAGAACTGTGTTGTTTTCTTGATAGTCTGTGTAGCTCATACATTGGCCATAATAAAGTCTGTCATCTATTTTTGATTTGCCAAAGTTGTGCCTGTGAGTGATTAACATACCCTTAGCAAAATGAATCATTCTATGGAGATTTTAAAGTCACAATGGAATCAATATCTTGGTCAAAGGTATTGTTGCTTTAATTACATTCATTTGTTTCAACATTCCAGTTCTGAGGATTTCTTAACTGATGTATTACGAATCACTCTGAGAGTGAAGTTTACCATGGTGCCCTCTGGTGGAATTAAATTCAGACATTTTTTAAAGCTAAAGCCCTGTCTAGTGAGAATGCATCAGTATGTGATACAAAAAAGAAAGGAGCAACTTTAAATGTCAATGCCCAGAAACTATAAGCAGGATACTATTACTATTAAGGGACTGTAAGAATACATACCTAAGAATACCTATCTGGTTACAGATGCAGGAATATAGCATGCAGGAGCTATGGAGGAGTGGCCATGATATAAATGCATGGTAATTCTAAATCCACTAGAACAGCAGTCCCCAATCTTTTTGCTACCAGAGATTCGTTTCATGGAAGATAATTTTTCCAGAGACCAAGGGGGAAAGGAATGGAGAGTCTCTTAAGGATGACGCAACCTAGGTTCCTCTCATACTCAGTTTATAGTAGGGTTCATGCTTTTAGAAGAATCTAATGCCAGCAGGAATTAAATGCAGGAAGAACAGCATTTAAATTAATCTGACAGGAGGCAGAGCTCGGGGGAGGGGGGATATGAGTGATGGGGAGTGGCTGTAAATACAGACGAAGCTTTGTTGGCATGACATCCACTCACCTCCTTCTGAATAGCCCAGTTCCTAATAGGCCACAGACAGGTATTGGTCTATGGCCAGGGCAGAGGCGAGGATTTGAGGATGGCAGCACTAAATGTGGGCTAGGAAGCATAGCATTTAAATTCACCTGGCAACACTGAAGCTGACTAATCAGATGTTGTACTGAGAAGGGTAAAAGAAGGTGACTATAATTACAGCATTAGCAACAATATTCATAAATAGCCATGAACAAAAGTGGGAAAAGCAATTTGGTTGTAGTTTATGAAGAATCAGTGGCAATTCATTTTAACAGGATTTTTATTATTAGACTCAGAGTTTTTTTTTTTTTTTTTTTTTAGGCAGAGTATCACTTGGCTATCCTGGGTAGAGTGCTGTGGCATCATACCTCACAGCAACCTCAAATTCTTGGGCTTAAATGATCCTCTTGCCTCAGCCTTCCAAGTAGCTGAGATTACAGGAGCCCTCCACAATGCTTGGCTAGATTTAGAGATGAGGTCTCGTGTTTGTTCAGGCTGTTCTTGAACCCATCATCTCAAACCATCCACCCACTCGGCCTCCTGGAGTGCTAGGATTATAGGCATGAGCCACCATGCGTGGACCTCATCATCAGAGTTGATGAAACTGCAATATATCCAACAGAATGGGAAGAGTCATAGTGTTGATTCCTAGGAACTATGACCTAAATCTGTGACCAGACTTAGTGACTCCTTCATAGAGTAACTTTTGCTTATCTTCACAAAGAGTTAAAGTGAAGGTCTCTGGGAGAAAATGTGGGTCATCCACCACAGGAATCCAGCTCAAGGTATTTAGATCACTGGACTAGCCAACTATAGAACTATATCAAATATCCCCCTTCTTTGAGGACCTAGGGGTCTTAAGACAGAAGGAAGTAGTGCTATTCTATAAGTAGATCTATTTTCATCCAAGTACACTAAATAAAACTGTCATCCCAAATAAAAACGAATGCAAAAAAAGAAAAATTGTTTGAGCATCCAATATGCCAAATTATTTAGTGATTATTTTAGTATTCGAGTTTCCTAAAAGGTAGAATGTAGGGCAGAATAGCAATGAGCTGTGAATATAGCACACTTGCATTTGGTCAGCTAGTTGTTTTTCTTCCTGGGGACCTACTTTGAAACTTGGTATACCTCAGATTTAAAAAAAACCAAAAACCAACCAACAGCTCAATTAAAGCAATGGCTCTGAAAGGAGAGGTACTACTAACTTCTAGGCTGTGTTTTGAAAGCTTGTGAGAGCCATTTTCTGATTTTTTGCAGGGAAGTTATCTCAAGGTGTCTAACTGATTATAAGGCTATTACTGACATTTGGTGAGTAGTGGCCAGGGATGTGAGGAACAGTTCCATACCACACTAGATTTTACTGTCCCATCAACCATTCATGTAGATTAACAAAAACTGTATGTAATGATCCAAGCCTAGTACAAAATTACATAAAAACCCTTTTTTTAGGCATGGTTTTAATGGACATTGAATTTCCCAGAAATGGAAATGCAATGTAAATTGGGGGAAGACTATACATAGTTTCATTTGAAACTTTACCAAGAATTGTTCAGCATTTTTGAAAGCTGTAATATCAATGTACATGGCACATATGATATTTGAGTCTTCTAAATGTACAAGTATAATGATTTTTATTTGTAATTTCCCAATTCAAGGTGATTCTACAAATAGGTATGAGTATGTCTGATTCCTTCATTATGTCTTCTAGTGTACTTGTGCCCAAGCATTTACAATCAGGTGATTATATTGGTAATTTTGAAATTATGCATGTTAGTAGGTTATATTATCCATTAACTTCATTTAAGAACAGTAAAAGATGTTATTTAAAAATATTTGTTATTAAAAGAGGGCATTTATTATGAGGTGATAATTAATATAGCAGAGTAAGGAACTCTGAAAATTCTCTCCTTCACACAAGTAAAAAAATACTGGCAAAAATTGTCAGAATGAAGTTTTTCAGAACTCTAGATGTTAATCAAAGGGATATAGCAGTCAGGGTAGCTTTTATTTTCAAAATGGCTGACTATCATTTACAAAAGTGAGTTTTTTTGGCTTTTACTTTGCTCTATTTCCAATGACCCATGCCTAGTTCTGCAATAATCTTAAAAACTGACAGCTTGTAATCATGGTAAAAACTTGTAGCCTGGCAGCCACGGGAGGGTGTAGAATGGGTTTAGAGCTCCATCTAAGTCTTGGTTCTAGAGAACTGTCATTATTTGACCTGTTTGATGGTTCCCTGAAATACCCCACTCACATATGTGATTTGACTTAGAGCTCAGCCAGTCTAAATATTTTCCTCATCAATTTAAATATTTTCAATCACTTCTAGAAAAGAGTCAGGGGGAATTGTTCAACATCATAGCAGTACATAACAGTTGGGGCAAATAATCAGCTTACCAAAAGCTTAAAAAGGGAGAAAGATAGAGAAAGATATGCCCATAGCAAGATTTGAAAACCATATCACAGGGAGTCTAGAAGGCCAAGTTCATGCATAGGAATGAAAGCATACTTACTGTTGGGTACATCCTCAGGAAAGACCTGAGAAAGACCTACGTTTTCATCTCTTTGGCTCTATGCAGGCAGGAAGTGAAAGCTAAGACAGAGTTATGCTCTGTCTGCTGGAGTATGGAAGGTGTGCTTCAAATTCACACAGAACCTCTTAGCAAAGACCAGGGGCCTTACGGTTTCTAGGCATTTAAGGCAATCTTTGTTCAATCATTAGCTAATCAATGAACTATCCATTAGAGATTTTAATAACTACCCAAGACAAAGAAATCAGACTTTAAAAGAGTTAAATCAGAAAAATCAAACAAGTCCCACCAATAAACAGCAACTTTAGAAAATCCTGAGGAAGTGGAAGATTCTGATTTCAAGAACTGCCACATTATATTATTTAAAACATAGAGTTTCAACAAAAAATTAGGAGACATTCAAAGAAACTAAAAGTTTATACATGCAATATAAAAGCAATAAATATGAATGTCTCTTAGGAATCCCAGACATTGTATTTACTACATAAATATTTGAATTAGCTTTCTTAGCTACATTTAAACAACTAAAGAAAACTATGTCTAAAGAACTGAAGAAAAATTTGAGAACAATTTCTTACCAAATAGAGATAATAAACAGATACAAATTATAACATAGAACCAAAAAGAAATTCTGTAGTTGAGAAGCAAAATTTTTACACAAGTAAAGCCTTTCTAGAGGGGCTCAACAGACGATTTGAGCAGGCAGGAAGAAGAATCAGCTACTTGAAGGTAGATCAACTGATAACATTAAGTTTGAGGAGGGAAAAGAAAAAATAATGAACAGAACTTCAGAGACTTGGGAAAACTACCTAACATATGCATAGTGAGTTATCAGAAGGAGAGGAGAGTGAGAAGTAAGATGACTTGATGAAAGTCATTAATCTATACATCCCACAAGCTCAACAAACTTTAGACAGATTAAAATCAAAAAGATTCATACCTAGACATGTTATAATCAAATTGTTGAAAGACAAAGAGAATCCTGAAGTGGCAAGAGAGAAGTGACTCATCATGTTCAAAGGGATTCTCCATAAGATAAGTAGATAATTTCTCAACAGAAAACTATGAAAGAGAATCTTGAAGCAGAAAGAAAGGTGTAAATTATCATATTCAAGGGATTCTAAGTAAGATTAGTGGCTGATCTATCATCAGAAATGACAGTGTATGGCATATTCAAAATGCTGAGAAGAAAAGACCATCGACCAAGAATTCTATATCCAGCTAAACTAACCTTCAAAAATGAGGAAAACATCAAGACATTTTTTTAAGATAAACAAACAAACAAACAAAACAACAACAACAACAAAAAAAAAACCTGAGAGAATTCACTGGATATATATCTGCTCTTCAAGAAAAAAACAAGCTAATTTAGACCTTCAGGCTTAAATGAGAGGTCATAGATAGTAACTTGAATTCACATGAAAAAAATAAGGAGCACTGGTAAAGATAACTATTTAGGTAAATATAAAATAAATCATACTTTTTGGGGGTTGTAATTCCTTATCTTATTGGAAAGATAACTTTATAAATAATTTATAAAGTATTAATTACAAATTTATGTTGATATGCGCACATTGCACAAAGATGTAATTTGTATGACCATAATAACACAAAGGAAGGAAGAGGAATTGGATGTATATAGGAGCAAAGGTTTTGTATACTACTGAAATTAAGTTGTATTAGTCCAAATTGGATTCTTATAAATTAAAATGTGAACTAAAAGCCCAGTGCAACTATTAAGGAAACAACTTATAAAAAGTTGTAAAGGAAATGGTCCACTAGAAAATATCCAGTTAATACAAAAAAGGCAGAATGAAGGATAGGGAAATAAAAAAGACATAAGATATATAGAAAACAAATAGCAAAACAGCAGAGGTAAATTCTACCTTAATTACATTAAGGGCAAATAAATTAAACATTCTGATTAAAAGGCAGAATAAATTGGCAGAAAAACCAATTAAGAAAACCTGACACAATTCTATATTGTCTATAAGAAACACACTTCAGATTTAAAGACACAAATAGGTCGAATGTAAAAGAGTAGAAAAGATACATCAGACAAACAAAAACTAAAACAGGGCAACAGTGGTTATAATACCAGACAAAAACTGACTTTAAGACAAAAATACTTACTAGAGACATTATTACTTTATGATAATAAAAGAGTCAACCCATTGAGAAAATACAACAATATTACACAAATGTACACCAAGTAACAAAGTCCCAAAGTATATGAAGCAAAAACTAATAGAAATGAAGAGAAAAATAATAGGTGGAGATATTATTATACTAATTTTCATAATGGATAGAGTAGCCAGATAGAATACAGAATATGAAGAAGGAAATAAAGAACTTGAGTGACACTATAAACCAATTGTACTTCACAGACATATACAGAATACTCCACTCAACAGCAGAATAACATATTCTTCTCAATTGTATATGGGGTATTTTCCAAGATATACCTGTGTTAGGGCATAAAGTTAGTTTCAGTAAATTTAAAAATTTTAGAATCATATAAAGTATGTTCTTCAATTATAATACATTGATAATTAGAAATCAGTAACAGAGAAATTTCAGAAATTGACAAATATATGAAAATTAAGGAAAATGCATAAACAATGAGTGAAAAAGATACAAGAAGGGAAATTTAAAAACAGTTTTAGATGATGAAAATACAAACAATATACCAAGCCCTATTAGATGCAGGTAAGCAGTGGTTAGAGAAAAATTTGTAGGTGTAAATGCATACATTAAAAAGAAGAAAGCTCTTAGATGAATAACCTAAACTTCCACAATATATAAAAAGAAAAAGAAGAGAAAAATAAACCCAAAGGAAGTAGAAGATAGAAAATAATAACTAATAGAGTGAACACGAACAAAATAGAAGATAAAAAAGGAACAGAGGTACCAATGATCTATAGCTTCAACACAATCCCTATCAAAATCCTGCTGCTTTATTTTTTGCAGAAATTAACAAGCCTATTTTAAAATTCATATGAAAATTCAAGGAGGATAGACTAGCCAATACAATCTTGAAAAAGAAAAAAATGTCAATACAATCTTGAAAATGAAAAAATGTTGAGCGATTCACACTTGCCAATTTTGAAAATTGGCAAGAGCCTTTATTGAGGTTTTGGTTGGAAGAAATAGGTGAAGCAGGAATAGCATTGGCTAAGATGAATAATTTTAATTGGGTCTGGGACATAGGGACTTTCCTCAATTGTAGGGTAGCTGGCTCTGGGGTGATTAAGTCTTCAACACAAGGTAGATAGATAGTGGTTCTGAGGATAAAAGAGGTGGTTGGGGTTATAAGCTCTGGATTGATTGGTTAGCATTTGAAAGTAGTCCTCATGAGTGAGCTGTTGATTTTATTTAAGAATTGGCCACCCCTTTGATGGACACTTACGTTGATTAAAAAAAAAAAGAATTAACTAACCCTGGTAGGATTGGTCCCTCTAAAGTCAACAAGGGCCCGGATGTCAAAGCATCAAAATGTAGAAAATAAAAGACACGATTAATATAAGTTGGATCTCTGCTTCACATTATATACAAAATTTAAACCAAATAGATTAAAGATATAAACATAAGAGTAAAACATAGTCATAAATTTTTATGACCTTGGTCTAAGAAATGTTTGTTAGATATCAGTTGTATGAGCAACAAAAGGAGGAGAAAAGGATAAATTGGACTTCAGTGAAATTAAAAACTTGTGTGCTTCAAAGGACACTACCAAGAAAGTGAAAAGATAACACAAAGAACAGTAAAATATTTTCCTAGTACATATATACACAAAGGATGCAACTATAGTTCAACAATAAAAAAGTGAACAAAAAATATGAATACATATTTTCACTTACAAAGAAGATGTACAAATTGCCAATAAACACAAGAAAGATGCTCTACATCATTAGTCACCAGGAAAACAGAAATCAAAACCACAATGGGACACCACTTCACATCTCCTAGGATAGCTATCATCAAAGGGGCTATAACAGGTACTGGCAAGAATATAGTTTCATTGGAATTCTAGTATATCATCATTTAGAATGTGAAACAGTGCAAATTTTGACAGTTCTTCTAAAAGTTATCTATAAATTAACTATAGAACTTAGCAATTACACTCCCAAGTATGTACCAAGAAAACAAAAATAAATTCACCCCCAAATTCATATATGAATGGTCATAACTCTATTATTTATATAAGCCAAAAAATTGAAGCAACCCAAGTGTGCACTGATTGATGAATGGATAAACAAACATAGTGTATCCTATACAACAGAATATTATTTAGGCAGAAATAGGGAATGAAGTATTTGTTGATGCTACAATATGAATGAACCTTGAAAATATTATGCTAAGTGAATCATGCAGACACAAAGGTCCACAAACTATTATGCAAAATATCTAGAATAGACAAACCCATAGAACCAGAAAGTAGACTAATGGTATTAGAGGTGAGAATGGAAAGTGACTGTTAATGCATGTGGAGTTTCTGTTTGAAGCAATGAAATGTTTTGGAATTACATAGAGGCAGTGGTTAAAATTCTTTGTGAATATAAAAGGATGAATTTTACAGAAAGTGAATTATATCTCAACGAAATAAGGACATTGGGTTGACATTAGTTCTCTGTGGCTGCTATAAAAAATGGTCACAGACTTAGTGGCTTGAAACAACAGAAACTTATTTTCTCATAATTCTGCAGACTACATGTCTGATAACAGTTTCACTGGGCTAGAGTCAGGTTGTTGGCAGAGTTCTCACCCTCTGCAGCATCTAGGAGAGAAGCCGTTCCTTGTCTCTTCCAACTTTGGGTGGCTGTCGGTGTTCCTGGTCTTGTGGGCCCTGCACTCAGATCTCTGCCCCTGAGTTCATACTGCCTCTTTCCTCTGCTGGATTTGTGTCAAATCTTTCCCTCCCTCTCCGTTACAAGGTCACTTCTGATTGGATTTAGGGTCTACCTGGATAATTTATGGTCATCTTCTCATTTAAAGAGCCTTAATTACATCTGCAAAGATATTTTTTTCCTTGTAAAGTAACATTTACTAGTTCTAGAGAATAGAACCTGTTATATGTGGGTGACCATTATTCAGCTTACTGTAGAGTTTGATAGAGTTGAACATGGCCAATCTACAAGATAGTATCTCTTTAGTATGGCAGATAGCAGTATAGTATTTTCTTTTAACCTCTTTTTGTAGCTTCCTTTCTTCTTTAGATTCTCTGCTAATTCAAGTCACAATGAACTTAATGCCCTGCTTTGTCATACCTCCATGAGTTTGTATACACTGTTCCCTCCAAGAAGTGATTATCCTATTTACTGTGTGATATTTTAATTTTGAAACATATCACATGGTACTTTACTAATTTGTTTACCTGGTTAATCTACTAGACTATATTTATCAAATGTAGGGACAATGTCATATTAATTAACATATGTGTTCAGCACAGGGCTTGGCATACAAAAATACAGACTTTTTTTTTGGCTAGGGCTGGGTTTGAACCCACCACCTCTGGCATATGGGGCCAGCGCCCTACCCTGTTGAGCCACAGGTGCCTCCCCCCAAATGCAGGTATTTTGAATGACTTAACAGTTGATAATCAATGTGCCATTATAAGTACCCAAGCAATCATTACTCACTAACAGTAGGCGTGAATTAAATTCTACTCATAGAGGACTTTTTATTTATGGAAAGGTCCTTCTTTTTCAATTTCAAGAGTTATATCAATGATCCTATGTGACCTAGATTTGTTTGGAAGGACATCTTAACTTTTTAATG
Organism: Galagoides demidoff; assembly: GCA_963574575.1. Classification (NCBI taxonomy): domain Eukaryota; kingdom Metazoa; phylum Chordata; class Mammalia; order Primates; family Galagidae; genus Galagoides; species Galagoides demidoff. Next base: position 15,429 of record CAUYQV010055230.1, read on the forward strand.
ATATAGATACACAACTCAAATTCCTCAAAGTCGTATTTAATATAAATACTTAAATATTATTCCTTAGATATTATAATTTTAAAATAATATTCAGGTTTTTTTTTTTTTTGTCCTTCAACACACATTTTAATTTTTCTTCAGAAAACAAGAATTCAGGCTCAGTGCCTGTAGCTCAGTGGCTAGGGCACCAGCCACGTATATGAGAGCTGGTAGGCTCAAATCTAGTCCAGGCCTGCCAAACAACAGTGACAACTACAACCAAAAAATAGCCAGGCGTTGTGGTGGGTGCCTGTCGTCCCAGCTACTTGGGAAGTTGAGGCAAGAGTATTGCTTAAGCCCAAGAGTTGGAGGTTGCTGTGAGCTGTGATGCCATAGCAACATAGTAAGGCTGTCTCAAAAAAAGAAAACAAGAATTCAAATTACAGTGGATATTAAATTCCAGTTGTTCCCACTACTTTTCTTCTTTTTACCATTACCCCTTGGCTACAATTGATTTGGAAGGTAAATTTCACTTTAAGGAAAGACACACTTAGGAGAAATGCACTTCTGATTATTCTGAGAAAAATCAATTGAAAAATCAATTGTGACAAAAGACAAAAATCAACTTGCTTTCCCTACACCAGATGTTATAAATTCCTTCTAAATATAGTAGTATTAAATAATTTATCCCCATCCTCAGTAAATTAACCATAATACATATTAAGACAAATGAATTCAGTCCTAAAAAATACTGGAATAGTGGAAAAGAATTTCAAATACTCTTAGCATTCACAACCTGAGAATGCTAAAATACTGAAGGATACTCTAATTATTTACTAGAAATGAGTTCTTTAGTAAATTAAAAGTTAAACAGATACTTCTTTTTTCTTATGATTCAAGATTCTGCATTGCCAAATTATCATAATTATCATGAGCAATTTTCTTGCAGTTTTACTATAGGTTAAAAAGTGTCACAGATTATAGCTAAATATGTCCAGGGCTTACATAATACCATAGAAGATGATGTTTTGCATCAGACATATTTATATTCTACAAAAACAGAACAACTAGGCTAGAAAAAAATCAAAGGCCCACAGACATCTCAAATAAAATGAGATGATAATATGTATATCCATAAATCTTCACATAAGTTTGCTTAACTGGGAGAGTATTCTGCGTAATCCAGAGATAGTGCAAAGATTCTGTGATGCATTAAGGTCTGATGGTGCTAGATCAATTTGGACCACACACATTCTCAAAGCTAACCAACCACAGCTCCCTAACAAGACAAGAGTCTCACTCTATACTATGGAGAAACTCCTCCCAGGAGAATCCAAATTGACCAGGACTGGAGAAATAGGATAGAGAAAAGAGAAGTCCAGTTAAAAGTGAGGTCGGAGCGGAGGAAGCAAATCTCAGAAAGCATGAGAACATAGCTTTTGATCATGGCTTTCAAAAGAGGGAGCTCTAGAATTCTGAATCGAAAAAATCTATTCTGCCTCACACCTCCCTTCTCGAAGTACAGAAAAACTCATTCATGGAAACTGAGCAGCAGAATAGAACTATCCATACAAAGGCATTATAAAACCAAAGAGGAGGGGCAAAATAACTTCCCAACAGATAATGAAAGCATGCTAGAGAGATACAGGGTAGGAATTCCAGAAGAAGAAAACCTGAGTAATGGAACAGAACAAATACCAAATGTCTTTTAAAAAATATGATCGAAGTTACATATTGAAAGAATGCATAGAAATGATTGATGTACTCTGGAAAAACCAAGCAAGGACAGACCTTGCTGAGACATACTCCAGCAAAACTATGAGTCTTTCATAGTTTTAAAGCTAACAGTTTTTTTTTTAAATAATGCTAATAAATCTTAGGGGTATGCAAGCAAAATTATCAGACTCTTTGACAACATTTTATGCACAAGGCCATGGAACAACACATTTAAAACCTTCAATGAAAGATGAATGTAAGCCATGGGTTTTATATGCAGCCAAAATTATATTGCACGGGTACATATCGGATCTATTAAGTATAGAGTATAAATGTCTTGACACAATAATTAAGTAAATGAGGTGAGGGATATATTAACCAGTACGATGTAAGCATTCCAAATTGTGTATGAAATCAGCACATTGTACCCCCTCAATGCATTAATGTATACATGATTTACCTCTTTCTGATTTAATAAAAAAAATGGCAAAAAAATTATATTGAAGTAAAAAGGCCACAAACAAACTGTTATGAACGTTCAAGAAATCATGTTCACCTGCGCCTTTACTGAATAATCTCTAAAAGAAAACCGCGAGGCAAGCAACTACTGATGAGATATTGACAAAAGTACTGGTGAGTGACTAATTAGTTAATGAATGGTATGTTCTTTAGAAATATTGCGGCTAATAAAGGAAAATATCAGCTTTTTGCAATCCCTAATGGACTAATGGATTTCAGGAACTATCGCCAATAGCTGCTAACACCTTATCTCCTGATAGAAGAATACAACGTTGCCTATAAAGCAGTTTTTCCCCCAGCTCTGCAATGAACTTGAATATGATCAAGTCTCTAGAGCTAACCATCAATTTACAGGAAATATAAGATTCAGATGAACATGCTAAGTGACACAATGGGGATGAGTTCAGCAAAATGCAGACTTAGACACTATATAGGAGAAACAATTCCTAGTTTCTTCTACAGAAAATTGCAAGAGGAAAAAAGGAAAAGGAAAGAAAACCCACAGATTACGAAAGACTTCAGAGACAGATAATCAGTTGTTTATATTGCAATTGAATTTATATTATAAAATTTTATTTTTATCTTTTTGGAACACACAAACTTATACAAACAAACACAAGAAAATTAGGGACATAGAAACCACTAGGTATTTATTTGGTGACAGCAAGCAATTATGGCACTGGGTCCTTGCTATTCAGAAATTATTGCCAATATCTGTGCCTGTGATAACTGTTTTTTTTTTTTTTTTTGTGACGGAGCCTCACGCTATCCCCCTGGGTAGAGTGCCATGCCATCACAGCTCATAGCAACCTCCAACTCCTGGGCTCAAGCGAGTCTCCTGCCTCCGCCTCCCAAGTAGCTGGGACCACAGGTGCCCGCCACAATACCTGGCTGTTTTTTAGGTTGCAGCCATCATTGTTGTTTGGCGGGCCGGGGCTGGGGATTCAAACCCGCCACCTTAGGTGTATGTGGCTGGCGCCTTAGCCGATTGAGCCACAGGCGCCGAGCTGATAACTGTTGTTATGGTTTAAAACAAGTGCCCTTATCGTTTAGAAATACACACTGAAATATTTCCAGATGAAATAATCTGATGCTTGAAGTTTCCATCATATAACTGTGGGGCCCATGGAGACTACAGATGAAACAAAGTTGACCACATACTGGATTCATTATCCTATGTTCTCTATATTTGTATACATTTGAAGATTTATGTCATAAAAAGTTTTAAAATAAAAGACAGTTCAATGGGGGAGAAACTGTTTTGATTAATTGAAGGGTCCTCAAAGATTTTTTTTTCTGGCTAATTAAAATTAATAAAATTATCTAATTTCATATAGATATCCTATATGAATTATCTAATTTCATATAGGATAAAAGACTAATCTATAATGCATATAATATTTATTGGTAAGGTTGTTGAATTTACAACAAAGTAGTTTTCTATTAAACCCCCTCAAACTCAGATTTCTTTAGCTTGTTAACATTTCTTGTTTGACAATCCTAGCTTAACTTCATCAGTGGACATAAGGCATGGGTGAAAGGCTCCTGTGTATTGTAGAAAGGGCATGCAATTTAGAATCAGTTTTCAGTTCTGCCTCTGTTCCCAGAAATCTTCATGGTCTGGGACAAGCTGTTTAATCATTCCATGCCTCAGTTTCATCATCTGTATGATGAAAGAGAAGAAGTTGGACTTACCTTCTCTATAATTCAGACATCTACCACCTCTGAGCTGTTATTTTTCTGGACATTTTATTCCTTTGAAAAATTGCTATAGCATTTTCAAAAAATCAGATAGATAGGAGTTAAAAAATATGTATAAACCCCAAGTCATGGGCCACATAACATTCAAAATAGGAGAGTAATTTATCCAGGAAGCATAACTAAAATTTAAAAAATTAATTATTATGGGTACATAATAGTTATATATATTTATAGGGTGCACATGATTTTTGATATAGGCATACAATGTGTAATAAATCAGGGTAATTAGAGTATCCATCACCTCAATAGTTTATCATTTCTAGAGTCAGGAACATTCCAATTCCATTCTTTGAGTTAATTAAAAGTATACCTTAAAAGTATGCCATAACTTCATGTTGACTATAGACACTGTGTTATGCTATCAAATATTGTTCATTCCATCTAACTACCTAACTATATTTTTGTACCCACTAACCATCTTTCTATCCTTCCCAGCCTCCAGTAACCATCATTTTACTCTCTGTCTCCATAAGACCACTTGTTTTAAGATTTAGCTTCCACATAGGGGGAGAACATGTGAGATTTTTTCTTTCTGTGCTTGGCTTATTTCACTTAACATAATATTCTCCAGTTTCTTCCATCTTGTCAGTAAGCTTAAATTAGAGAATGAAGAAAATGTGATTCAGATTTAATGGTAAAGATCAGAATGGGCCCCAAACTTACCAGGAAGTAGCAAAATGGTGCTACCATGGAAAGCTCAAGCTTGATAAACAGGATGCATAAATACCTGTAGCAAAGAAAAATCCTAAAATAACCCGGACACTTAACTCAGCATTGTCCAGAATTACCTACCTTATCTAGGTAATTTAAGTGGGATGCAGTGTACTTGAGGATTATCCAGAAGGCAGACATAAAAGTGTTGAAAGGGTCACAAAATAGGCAAAGCTAAGAGAGCTTAATACCATGTGCCCAGGTATTATGCACAAGGCCTTGTGCATAATTATGCAGGAGCGGAGGGAAGCCGTATGACAACCTTCAGATAGGCAGAGAAATACTATTCAGATGAAGAAGCTGCTATAGTCAGCTGGGTAGGGTCAGGATTTACATTACAGAAGAAAAGAATTATAATTAGGCTTAGGAAAAATGTCTTGGCACCTGGGAAATTGGAAATGTTCCTTCTCTAGGCATCTTTCAGCATAGGGAAGAATACTACCTTAAGATGATTCTGTTGTGAGGAAAACTAAATAATTGACACCTATCTAGTGATTTAAACTCAAATTTCATAGATGTGGGAAAAGATCATTGCTTTGGTGTGAACTGCAGTGCAAATCTGGCAGACATAGATCAGGGCTCATTACTTTCTCTGATTCTTTCAATCTCCTGCTCCTCGAACTATCATGTCAACATCAGAAACTTCCCAGGCTCTATGTGCACGTGGAATATGCCAGCCCACTGCCAGTGGAAAGAACATAATCTCTATCCTTCTGAGTGTCTAATCCTTCTCCCCAGGAAAAAAATGCAACATTTATTGTTTTTGTTGCTGGTCCAATTTGGTTTGTGATTCCTTCTCTATGGCTATCCTCTCTTAGGTTTGAGAGACGGTTGTGTTATACACGGATGATGTGTGAGGAAACAATTAATAGTATTACCAAGGAGGAGAGGTGAGTGAGAAAAGGTAACAGATGAAATTACGAGAGGAAAAAGGAGGGAAAATAGCAGGGGTTAATGTAAAGAAACCAAGAAAGGTCAATTCTAGATTCTCCTGTAGGTCAAGAAGTATTTGTTAAGTGCTACGAGTATTAGGGTGAACAGACCAGCTATAGGCCCTGGTGTTACCTATAATTGTCCTCTTACAATTCCTGGCCTAACCTAGGCAATCACAGTTGTCAGAGCTAAAAACAATAGCAGGTCCCTCCTTTGAAAGTGATCATTAGGACACTCTGATTCCAATATTAGTCTTTGCTCTGTAACACATGGAACTTGCTTTTGTATACATAATGTGAGTGGCATAGGTGACCTGATTTTTATACTGAGTTAGCTACAGCACAAGAATGCTTCCATCTAAGGAAATCATTATTCATATGAACTTTGACTCTGCTGTCCAATCTATTGTTTTGCTGGATGTCTTTATGTACTTGCCTTTCTTCCCACCCTAAGTCCCCATCCCCTAGCAGTGTGCTTATGAAAGATGAAAGAGAAGTCAAGTTCTCAAAGAGCTAGAATACGTATTAAATAAATGTAATCATTAAATGTGTTTAAACTATACCTTTGCACCTCAGCTAAGGATGCCTGAGAAGTGGCCAGATTACACGTTAAAAAAATAATAATTTGAAAGCTTTTATTTTTCCATTTTTTTCTTTTCTACCTTTTATGGGGGGAGGGGCTTAATCATTAAGTATTATGAAATATGATAAAATTTATCCTTTTTTACATTTTAGGAAATGTGTTACTATCTGAACATTGGTTTCCTCCCCTACAAAATTGATATGTTGAAACCCAATGCTGTGTGATATTATTAAAAGGCAGGACCTTTTGGGAAAAGTCCTCATGAATGGGATTCGTGCCTTTATAAAAGAAAAGTTGGGAGCTGCCTTTAGCCTCCTGCCATGCAAAGATGCACCAAGAAAGAGCAATCTTTGAGGGACAGGTCCTCCTTAGACACCGAATCTGCTTGCCTTGATCTTGGACTTTCCAGACTTCAGAACTTTAAGCAATAAATTTCTATTATTTATAAATTACCCAGCCTAAAGTATTTTGTTATGGAAGCTCAAATGGACTGAGACAACCGTATTTTCAATTTGCTGTTTTATATAACAATTTTTTTTAATTTGGAAATAATTTTTTGGTTACTATGTATTTTTTTTAACTCTCATTGTTTCAAGGAGTAATTCATTACTAAATTATATTTCTTTCCATGGAAAGATCTACTTATTTTAGCTGGGAATGTTTTAAAAAATAACGTATTGAGAATAAAACCTTAATGCAGACTCACTTCTGAAAATGCAATTTAAGTAAATTGGACAATATGATTCAGTTTAAAAAAATGTTATTTTATACCAAATTGCTCAACTAGTCAGGAAATTATCTGCTATGTAATTTTTTTCACACATATGATATAGATAAGAACAAATAAAAATCTATACATAGGCAGCACCTATGGTTCAAGGAGTAGGGGGCTGGCCCCATATACCAGAGGTAGTAGGTTCAAACCCAGCCCTGGCCCAAAAAAAAAAAAAAAAAAGAAAGAAAAAAAAGCTGAAAAAAGAGAAGAAAAGAAAAAGGGAAAAGAAGAAAAAAAATCTATCCATAATATCCTTTAGTTATTAGTTGAATGTGCACTTTTGTCACCCTTTCCAAGCAGAGGGATCAGGAATGATTTCTCATTTTCTGGTATTGTGATGTTAGCATTTTACAGTATTGTGATTAGGAAATTATTTTAATTAGCTTTATTTCCTATTTGGGCTACAAAATCAGAAAAAGAACATGTGCAAGAAGACATATCTCAAGGCATGAGAAATGAATGTATTTCTCCACCTTATGTCATAAGAACAAAGGACGTGTACTAATATTAGATGAATCACAATTCCTTTGTTACTTTTGCAAGAGCCATTACATATATGAATCATTAATTTCAGTTTTAAGTGATTTAAATAGAGCCCAAAAAGATTCTGTGAGTCATTAGAGTCTCTGACTTAGTGATTTTTATCTCATCTTCTCCTAGATTGCAGGCCACTTCCCCTATCTCTAAAAATATGTAACTTATGATTTTCAAAGGATCAAATAAAGTAATGGAGCCAGATAAGTCACTTACTATGCAAATAAAATTCCTGCCACATTAAACTTCTAAACATATTTGGTGGTTAGGAAGGGGCTTTTGTCAATTAGTTGTTGAAAAAAATTACTGGTGGAGCTAAATTTTATTTTTAATGACTGACAACTTTTTGTTTTAATTTTTTTTAATTTCTCATTTTTTAAGAGAAATTTCCCTAAGTTTGTCTCAGCTCAGTAGCTCTGATTCTATACTCTAAAGAGCAGGCTTCATTTATGTGTCTTAATATTCACTGTCAATATCTAAGATCAGCAAACTTAATATTCACTGTCAATATCTCAGATCCATAAAAGATCAGATAGTAAATATTTTAGGCTTTGTGGACCACACAGTGTTGGCTGCAACTTCTCAACTCTGTCATTATACCATGAAGGCAGTCATAAACAATATGTGAATGAGTGTTGGCTGTGTTTCAATAGCCTGGGCAACACAGGGAAACCCATCTCTAGAAAAATGAAGAATACTTAGGCAGGTGTGGTAGCATGCACCTATAGTCCTACCTACTTGGGAGGCTAAGGCAGGAGGACTGCTTGAGTCAAGGAGTTTGAGGCTGCAATGAGTCATGATACAGCCACTGCACTCCATCCTGGGTGACAGAATCCCTATCTCAAAATCAATCAAGCTATCTATCTGGGTTTATTATTCAAATGAATTAAATTAGAGAATTCAAAATTTTGACAATAATTCAATATCACAGTTAATGATTTTACCCTATAATCATTTTATTGTTTTTCATTTTATTCATTTTTCATTATAACTTGATAAAATAAAACTTGAGCTCAGACCCTACCAGTATAGAAGTCCCTAAGAGTTAAATTTATAGAATTATCAGTGTACTTTCTTGATAATGTGTTACTAAGCTCAAACAAGAAAGGTGCTATGACAACTGAGGCTAATTTCTGATTATAATTTCTGATTTACAATGATAATTTCTGTTTCGGGGAATCAAAAAAAAGTAGTCCCCACACAAACACAGTGACGTCTAAGAAATAAATTCAGTGGTCAGTGCTAAAGCACTAGTACTGAGTGTACCGAGAGATCAAGAGAATCTTTAAAAGAGAGTTAAAAGCCGTGGAAATGCGCCTAGAAACACATGATTCCAACATAATTCTTCTATTGCAACTGTTACATGGCTAGGTTCAGATTCCCCCTCATAGCAGGCTAAATTCCCAAATGCTTCCAAAAGACAAGGCCGTTTCCTGTAATGCCTCTGCTATTTCACATCTCACACAAGGAGTTCTGTAGGACTTGGTCACCACCCAGTCTACTAGCCAACACAGTGGCAATCCCTGTGGTTCATTACGCCCTGTGTTCTAGTTTTCATGCAAGTGCTTCATTATTGCTCCATGTTCCAGGACTCACATACACCCTTATATATTTCTTTGCTTTTAAAAAAGCAGAATCTGTTCCCTTATTAAATCATGGAAAAAACACACACTTACCCAGCTCTTTGTTGTTAGGCGAACTTTAACTCTGCCTTCGTCATTAATTTTGCAAACTCCTACTCCTGGTTGATTCACTTTCACATTCAAACTGACTCCAACCCCGTGGTCTGTTTTCTTCACTTTTGTCTATGCCAAAACACTAAAATTCACATCTATGTAATTGGGCCAACAGACATGTATGGAGCATACTAGGTGCCAGGCTCTATGAAAGAAACTGAGGATGAAAATACAGTCCCTCATGGAGCACATACCTAACTGGGAAGAGAGATAAGCAAGATTAATGGTTAAAACATAAGGCACGTGTTAGATAATATTAAAGTACTTCAGAGGGTGAGCTAACTCTGTTTTAGGAAGAACTAGAAAGATGTAATGGCTGAATCTTGAGGAACAACACAGAAGTGATCCAGGCAGAAAAGGTTGTTCCAGGCAGAGTAGGAATCACGTGCATGAGCATGAACCATGTTAGTGCACAGAGCAGTGTGGGAACTATCAGTTGCTCAACATGTGAGGGAAGTGTAACAGGTGAGGGAAGCTGTGTGGCTAGTGAGAGTGGAGGGATGAGGCCGGGTCAGGTCAGCTTAGGAGTGTGGACTTTGTTTATACAATGGGTCACTGAGCTTCACTGATGAATTTTAGCCAGGGATATGATATGATCAGATCTGCATGTTAGAAAGTCCATTGGTGGAATGGAGCCTTGAGAGACTGAAGGCAGTGGGGTGGGCAGGTGAGAAGGCCACTGCGATTGTTCAGAGGAGGTGAGGAGGGCTTGGAGTAAGGCAGTAGTGGATGGAAGGAAGGGGATCCAAAATCGGACTTTTATGTGCATCCGATTATTTTACTACATGCCAGTCACCAGGCTGTAACTTCATAGAATCTTCATACCAATAACACAAGGAGGGTGTTGAATGAAGATACAAACACTTTATTTTGTGGGTTGAGACACTGATGACACAAGATGACAGAGATGAGCTATGTGTTCACATGTCTATAGTTCCAAGCTCAGTTAATACATTTTTAGAACACACAACTTCACTGATAAGGAAAGCCATGGAAGGTGGGAGTTTTCATAAACCTAGAATGGTCAATAATATCAATGGCTCCAATAAAAGTTGAAAAAAAAAAAGACCTGAAGAATATCCACAGGATTAGAGGAGGGTGGAGGCTTATGATCAAAGGCAAAGGGAAGCTACATGCATGAGAGATGAAGGATGTATAAACCTCTAAACAATCAGGAATAATGAAAATATAGCGATCCTAAGTGTTCGGTGGCTTCCCAATTGCTCTCTGTAGTTTATGCCGCAAAATACTGAGCTATTCATCATAAAGAAAACTTTACCCATGCCTGAAATAGTATCTGTCAAACAGCAGATGCTCTCTTGGTTGACTGAATAAATGTTCATCCTGAGCAATGAATCCGAAGAGAAACTAGAAATATTTAAAGCCTGTGTTTTGGACACAGATCTGTTGATGACGTCTAGCCCTAAAGGAGAAGTGCCCATTCACTACTGTGCTTAAGGAATCTCTTATGTCCCTTTAAAAGTGAGAGAGAACCTCAGTAAGAGGAAAATATGAAGTCAGAGTCTCTGCCTGAGGTCACATAATGCATCCAAGTGGAGGCTGGGGACAAAGGTCTCTCCTAGTTTTCTCTCAAATGCTTCTAGATACTGTGCTCCACTAAAGCAGCAAATGTCTCTTTCTTTTCTTGATTTTGTCTTCTACCTCCTTCTTCACTAATCTTGATCTCATTCTCCAGCTCTATTAATAGTTTTTGCTGGGCTGCAGCCTCTTTCATGCATCCCCTGTGCTAACTGGAACTTACTTCCCAACATCACCTGACATCCATCCATCCATTCATTCTGCTAAGCACCTATGTGGCAACCACATTGCTTTTGGCCCTGTAAAAAGAGCAGCAGGTTCCCTTTCCTCACAGAGCTGAGTCTACCTTTAAGGGTTTCACACCCTGGCATGACACTGTATTGATTTTACATCACCTTGACCTGACCCCCTCCCTGCTTCATGTGTATAGTCTTCCTCCAAGAAGCTGACCAAGTGCTCACTGGTCTATTTGTAGCTTGGCCCCAACTATGAAGCCTCACTGAGGTGAAACAGTGGGAGTCTTATTTTCAGATTTTCCACTCCAGCTTAAGGGTCTCTTCCTTCCTCTTTCAGGTATCTCTTTTCTATGCTTCAGTGGCTTTTTTTGGCTGACAAATCAGACGTGTTCTTTTTGTTTCAGACAATTTTCTAAGCAAATCTGACCATTCTATTCTCTATTCCTCTTGTGGGAAGTGAGGAAGTTTCCCTGTGTCAATACTTCTGACTCATCATTTGGGTTTAATCGGGAATCCATGGAGAACTTTGACCTCATTCTGGTTCTCTAATTTTATATCTCATGCCAAAGAAAACAGTCTCCACAGTCACATCTGTACCAAAGTTAACATATGGAAAATATTTCCTATCTGATGAAATTAATATAAATAGTGTAAGTCTCTTTCTTATGTAGGTTGGTACTATGTACACATACCTTTCCTTTGAAGTTTGTGTTTATTCTTTAGTTTTGATAACTCTTTACCTTGAAGCAAATATTCTGAATCTACTTGGAAAAATCCTCAGAAAAATTCAATTTGGTCTTCTGGTAATTTAAGCTTGAGAGAATGTCTCATTACCATTGCAGAAGTGTAATAAAAACAACTTTCCATAAGCATAAGAAAAAAATACGGCCAACAGCCTTAGAGTTGAAGGGACATATAGATAAGGAAATTAGAGCGGCTTAATTTTAGAGATGAGGAAACTTAAGGATGCATCGGGCTGTTATTTAAGAACGAGTTAGGGCACAATTTCAATTTCTTTGTTCTATAATTACTTACGTTATGGGACTTAATGCAGCATCCCTATGTGTCTGTGTACACACTGCTTAACAGATGCTTAAAAAAGATTAAAAACTGCTGTCTGAGATTATTGATTGTGAGTTCAACTTTGACTATGATGCCTTCTTATGGGAAATCCTAAAATATAAGTTTGGATTTTGCTCACTGAGTGCATGGAAAACTCACCAAAGCAGAAAGGCTGTTTTGAAGTTAAAGTCAACAGTAGCCACTGGCAACCTTTAGGATTTTGTTAACTCTTATTTCAATGATAGATAGGGTGGGAGTTATAAGTATTAGAAGTATTGAGAAGATTCTCTTTAGGGATTCATTTGGTTAACCAAACTTGTCTTTTAAATTGACTGTAATTAGTTCACCGGATTGCTTCTGTGCCTTTCAAATTTACTCCAGTGACTAAACAGAAATTTGGTCTGGGCCAGAGAGGAATACTTTTGAGAAGGGCGGGCAGGAATTCAGACTGTGGGTGTCTAGAGCCCTAGGAGAGATGGGTAGAGAGAACACTGGAAAAGTGCCAAAGATCTCTAGTTTTTCAATGCTGCCTTCAACTAAAGTAGTACTTAGAAACAGGGCAGAAAACAGATACTATGTAGCATGCGTGAGCTCTCAGGCAGACCATGCTCTAGGCATGTAAGAAGGTCCAGGTTTGCATGAAGATATTCCAGGGTGGTGGAAAGAAACAGACTAACTGAGGATCGGGGGAAAGTTCATAGGCATAATATGGGCAAATGAATCTGAGAAGTGGTTTTTCATGGGTTGGTAAAATATTTACTTATCCTTGTCCATAAACAATGTCGACTCCCACCTCTCCCCTAATAAACAACCTATGTTGAAAAAAATTGAGCTCATTATGAAGCTTAGAAAAGGTATATAGCATTTGGAAGAATGAACATTCAAGAGCACATTGGAGTTGTGTTTTCATTCAAAAGATAGATTATTAATTTTGACTGGATTGGCTAGACTTGGCTGATCATCACCGGCTTGATGATTTCCCATCCAAAACCTCAACCATGCTGCCATGTATCAGACTCATTTGACTGATGATTTTCCAAATGGCTTTTTCCCCTCTCGACCAACTGATCAATACTGTGAATATGGCGACACTGGTTTGTGGGCCTATGGAAACACCCAAAGAATAAAAGTTAACTTCACACACATTTACTAGTTATGCGATTGAGCAAATTACTTGATCTCTTTAGGCCTCAGTTTGTCATCTGTAAAGTGGTGATAATAATAGTCCTGGTCTCACTGGGTTTCAATTAGGATTAAGTTAGATGTACATGAACAACTCTTAGAATAGAGTCTGGCAAACAGTTAAGTACTTAATCAAGGTTAGCTGACACACTCTGTAAAGGCTGTCTGTTCTTCCTTCCAGACTAGAGAGCTTATGAATTGGTTACCTTGAAAGTCCAGACCGGGTAGAGGAAGAGGAGATGTTAATAAGGTTTCCCAGCAGTCTGGATAGATTTTCTCCTCCTTTTACTGATCTGACTTCCATACTCTTCTGTGAGCCTGACCCGTGGGGCTCCTCCTGTCTTCCCCTCCTTCCACTTTCAGTGTTCTGTCAGTGGTTAGCGTGACAAAACCTGTTTCTGATCTCTGTGACCCCTACTTTCATTCCTGTTTCTGTATTTGCATCATAGCAACTCTGCACATTAAATACTCCCACTCCCCTTTGCTTATAGGAAATTATATAGTGAATTCTAAGTAGGCGAAGGTTTCAAAATTATTCCATCACTACCTGAGAACCCGGCCTCATTTTTTCTCTTTGCTCTGCAAAGAGAAATATGTGAATTATACTCACAAAATCTGTTAGGTTTCTTGACGGCTTTCATTTTTTGGCTTTATCTGTGCCTCATTTTTCAAATGTTTCGTGACAATCACATGCCATGTTTGCACTAAGAAAAACCCATATATGCAAATGCGATCGTATTACTCCTCTGCTTCAAAGTTGATTTGTGCTATGTGTGTGTCCTAGCTGCCACCCTTTTGAAATTGGAGTGAAAAAAAGATGGAGCAATTTTACAAATATCCTATTATCCCTTTAAGGTAATGCAGCTGCTGACTGAATTCTTGGGAACCCAGGAAACAAGAGTATTGGATCCCCAAGATTATCTTTTCTCAGTTAACATCTGGGGCTTAATTGAGGGCAAAGATCAAATCTCAAAGAATTTTATGTTTATTGTTTATAAACCAGATTCTCATCCTATGTTGCTCTATGAGAATTTCCGCAAGGAAGGTTTCTGAATTCTTTCACAGATTTCCCAATGGGAATTCTCATGGAGTTATATAGAATGAGAATCTGGCCTTCCTAGACTTTATGATATGTTTGGAGAGGGGAGTAAGAGCTCAGCTATTTTTATTTTCTGCTGCATTCTTCTGGGGGAAGTTATACTTTTTGAATCAAGATTTTCCATGTTTTAAAATTTCCAAAGCTTTCAACAGCAGGGTCTAAAGATCCTCATCCTGTTTAGTGGTTTCAGACTTGGCGTTGAGAAGGTATCTCCCAAACCTCTTAACTTTGGTGTTTCCTTTGACGTGCTTCCTACAGTTAGACAATCTTGGTATACAATGCCGTATTTCAGTTGGAGTTTGGATGTTAAAACCTTTGATTAATGAAGTGGTTCTTTTTTTAAATGACAAGAGTCTACGTTTATGGGGCATTTTTATCAGTAAAGATTTTACATAGAACAGCTGTAAATAGTCTACTATGTTAATTTGACAGGCAAATTAAAAAATGGTAGAACAGTGTGAAAGATCATAGAGCGTGTTCCCCAAAAAGGTCAAAGTGCTAAGAGTGCTGAATAAAATGGTACTCTTGTTCCCTGAGACCACTCAGAGGCCAGCTCCCGGAATATGAGCCGCAGCCCTTTAAATGTCTACGTCGTAATGACAATGCCCAGGTCTTCAACCCTAACTTCAACACCTAGCCAAGAGGATGGGAACAAAGAGAGTGCATTAAAAATCTTCTTCGTTTGTACTTCATGGAAGTTCAAGCTCAGAATGTCAACATGTTATTTTCTCTGGAATCTTTATGATTCTTTTCTTTTCTTTTTATTTATTATTATTATTATTTATTTTTGCTGGTGTGTCATCATTTTATGTACCATAGAAGCCTCTTTCTTAAGATGCAGATATGAATACTGTCTTATGGGATCGTCTTGACGTTCCTGCCTCACTTTATCTTTATGTTGTATACTTACTCACTTTCCCTTTTGGAAGCAGTGATCTGAAATGAATTTCACTGGGCTTTTAAAATACACAAAAACATCCACATAAAATGAAGCCAAAGTTTAGTAACCACCCAGTTAGTTCAGGATGAAAGTTTTTGTGGGCTTTTGTAGTTTCTTTTTTTTTTAATTCCTTGCTGGAGGTGCAGAAATAAGCAGCTATGTTTTTATCTTGTTGAAGCTAAAGATTCAACAGAATTTTTTTCTTGCATGCCTATACATGCTAAATGCTTTCACATGTTATCTCATTTGCTTCTTGCAACAACTCAGGTAAGTAAGGATAATTAATTATGATTTATAGTTGAGAAAATAAAAGCTCAGAGATAAAATATCTTGAATCCAACCCTGCCTCCTAACACTGGACTCTGCTCATTATAACACAGCATAAAACTTAAAGAGAGTCTATTAGAGAGCTTAGGAAGCATGCATTGTGAAACCATCCTATTGTGGTATACCTGTGAAAGCTTATTTCATTATAATGTTATTGAAAATAGCATTGTTACCTTAACTTTGGCCATCCAAAATGGTGATGTCTGTTTCATCAAAATCTGACCTTAGGAACCTACTGAATTAATGGCCAAAAAGGCTCTGACTTGAGCGAAGGATCAAACACGCACTGTCCTTCTTCTGTCTCTCTTAGCAGAGTTCTCATGGAATTGCACAAGCGGTTCAAGCAGTAGGATGTTGAATTGGCAAAATCTCTCCATCTACTAATACTGAGCACTCTCGGGGGTGTGTGTATACAACAAAGTATAAACCACACATGGTGTTTATGTTCCTGGGACAAGAAGTCTCTACACATGTTACAGAGAACCTAGGAGTTTCAAATTGAAACA
>CAUYQV010055232.1:0-22978 GCA_963574575.1 Galagoides demidoff
CTAACCTAAAGCCCAATCTTAACAATAACCCTAACCTTGATCGTGACCTAGACCCTGACCCTGACCTTTACCGTGACCCTGAACCTAGTTTTGATGTTGACCTAACCCTAACCCCAACCCTAACCCTAATCCTAACCCCAAGCCCAATCGTAACCCTAACCTTGACTGTGACATTGACCCTGACCCTGAACTTGACCCCAAACCTGTCCCTGAACTTTACCCTGACCCTGACCCTAATCTTGATCCTAACATAACCCTAATCCCAACCCTAACCCTAACACCAACCCAAACCCTGACCCTAACCACAAGCTCAACCTTAACCCTAACCCTAACCTTGACTGTGAACTTGACCATGGCCCTGACCTTGATCCCGACCCTTACCCTAATCTTGATCCTCACCTAAACCTAACCCCAACCCTAACCCTAAGCCTAACACCAATCCAAACCCAAACCAAAATCCCAATCTTAACCCTAACCACAACATTGACCATGACCTTGAACCTGACCCTGACCCTGAACTTTACCCTGACTGAGACCATGACCTTGACCCCAAACCTGACCCTAATCATGATCCTGTCCTAACCCTAACCCCAACCCTAACCATAACCATAACACCAACCTCAAACCCAACCCTAACCCTAACATCAACCCCAATCCTAAACCTAACCCCAATCCCAAACTTAACCCTAATCCTAACTTAACCATGACTTTGACCCGGACCCTGACCTTGACCCCGACCTTGACCCTAGTCTTGATCCTGACCTAACACTATCCCCAAACCTAAACCTAACCCTAAAACCAACCCCTCCCCGAACCCTAACTGCAAGCCCAATCTTAACCTTAAACCTAAACTTGACCATGACCTTGACCCTGACCTTGGCCCCGACCTTCACCCTAAACTTGATCCTGACCAAAGCCTACCCCTAACAACAACCCCAACCCTAACCCTAACCCTAAGCCCAATCTTAGCCCTAAATCTATTCTTGACCGTGACCATGACCCTGACCTTTACCCTGACCCTGACCCTAACCTGGATCCTTACCCTGACCCCGACCTTGACCCTGACCACGACCCTAATCTTGACCCTGTCCTAACCCAAACCCCAACCCTAACCATAAGCCTAAACCCAAGCCTAATCTCAAACCTAACCATAACCTTGACCGTGACCTTGACCCTGACCCTGACTTGGACCCCGACCCTGACCCTGACATATACCCTGATGATGACGTAATCTTGATCATGTCTTAAACATAACCAAAAACTGAATGCTAACACCAACCACAACCCTAACCCCAAGCTCAATCTTAACCCTAACCCTAACCTAGACTGTGACCTTGACCCGAACCCTGATCTTGACCCCGACCCTGACCCTAATCTTGATCCTGACCTAACGCTAACCCTAACACCAATCCTAACCCCAAGCCCAATCTTAACCCTAACCCTAACCTGGACCGTGACCGTGATCCTGACCCCGACCATGACCCTGAACTTTACCCTCAAACTAATCTTGATCCTGACCTAACTCTACCCCAAACCCTTAACCTAACCCCAAGCCCAATCTTAACCCTAATCCTAACCTTGCAAGTGAACATGACCCTGACTTTGACCTTGACCACAACCCTTACCCTGACCCTGAACTGTACCCTGACCCTGACCCTAACCTTGACCCTGACCCTAACCATAAATTACCCCAATCCTGACACTAATCTTGATCCTGACCTAATCCTAACCCAACTCTTAACCTAACCCTAACAAAAACCCCAATCCTAAACCTAAGCTCAAGCCCAATCTTAACCCTAACCCTAAACTTGACCCCGAACCTGACCCTAATCTTGATCCTGATCTAATCCTAATGCCAACCCTAACCTTAACACTAACACCAACCTCTACCCTAACCATAACCCCAAGCCCAATCTTATCTCTAACCCTTTACTTGACTGTGACCTTGACCCCGACTATGATTCTAATCTTGATCCTAACCTAAACATAACCCCAACCCTAACCCTAACCCTAACACCAACCCCAACCCAAACCTAACCAAAAGCAAAATCTTAAACTTAACCCTTACCTTTACCATAACCTTTACCCGGAACGTGAACTTGACTCTGACCCTGACACTAATCTCGATCCTGACCTAATCCTAACCCCAACCCTAACCCTTACCCTAACATCAACCTCGATACTAAACCTAACTCAAAGCCCAATCTTAATCCTAACCCTAACCTTGACCGTGACCTTGACCTGGACTCCGACCTGACCCCGACCCTGACCCTAATCTTGATCCTGACCTAATCCTAAACACAATCCTAAATGTAACACCAGCCTCAACTCTTAACACAAGCCCGATCTTAACCCTCATCCTAAACTTGACCGTGAACTTGACCCTGACCTTGACCCTGACAGTGAACTTTACCCTGACCCTGACCTTGACCCCGACCCTGACCATAATCTTGATCGTGACCTAACCCTAACCCTAACTCCAAGTCCAAACTGAACCTCCACACTAACATTGACCCTGACGCTGACCTAGGTTCTGACCCTGACCCTAATCTTGATCCTGACCTAACCCTAACACCAACACCAAACATAACACTATCCCCAAGCCCAATCTTAACCGTAACCCTAACCTTGACCGTGACCTTGACCCTGACCTTGACCCCAACCCTGAACTTTACCCTGACCCTAACCTTGACTCTGCTCATGACCCTGATCTTGATCATGACCTAACCCTAACACCAACCATAACCCTAACCATAAAACAAACCACTACCCTAACCCTAGCCTAAGCTCAATCTTAATTCTAACCCTAACCTTGACTGTGACCTTGACCTTGACCCTGACCTAGACTCTGACCCTGACCCTATTCTTAATATTGACCTAACACCAAACCTGACCCCAAACATAACCCTAAGCCAAATCTTAACCATAACTCTATCATTGACCATGACCTTGACCCTGACCCTGAACTTGACCCAGACCATGACCCTAATCATGATCCTGACCTAATCCTAACACCAACCACAAACCTAAACCTAACCCCAAGCCCAATCTTAACCCTAACCCTAACCTTGACTGTGACCTAGACCCTGACCCTGATCTTTACCTGACTATGACCCTAAACTTGATGCTGATCCTGAACCTGACCATGACCCCAACCATGACCCTAATCTTGATCCTGACCTAACCCTAACACAAACCCAATCCTAACACTACACACAAGCCCAATCTTAACCCTAACCCTAACCTTGAGCGTGACCTTGACCCTGACCCTGACCTTAAACCCGACCTTGACCCTAATCTTGATCCTGACTTAACCCTAACTCCAATCCTAACCCTAAATCTAACCCCAAATCCAATCTTACCCTAAACATAACCTTGAATGTGACCTTGACCCTGACCCTGACCTTGAACCTGACCCTGAACCCGACCCTGACCCTAATCTTGATCCTGACCTAACCTTAACCCTAAACCCAAGCCCAAACTTAACCCTAACCCCTAATCTTAACCTGGACCCTGACCTTGACCCCAACCATGATCCTAATCTTGATCCTGACCTAACCCTAAACCAAACCCTAACCCTAACACCAACCCCAACCCTAACCCTAACCCCAAGATCAATCTTAAACCTAACCCTAACCTTAAGAGTGACCTTGACCCTGACCCTGTCCTTGACCACGACTCTGACCCTAATCTTTATCCTGACCTTACAATAACCCTAACAAAAAATCCAACCATAACCCAAAGCCTAATCTTAAGGCTAACCCTAAAATTGACCGTGACATTGACTGTGACTCTGACATGGTCACCCCAACCCTGACACTGACCCTGATCCTATCCTTGACCCTGACCCTGAACTTGACCCCAACCATAACCCTAATATTGATCCTGACGTAATCCCAACCCCAATCCTAACACTAACCCTAACATCAAACCCAACCCTAACCCTAACCCGAAGCCCAATCTTAACCATAAACCTAACCCTGACCGTGACCCCAACCATAACCCTAAACTTGATCCTGACCTAACCATAACCCCAATACTAACCCTAACCATAACACCAATGCAAATCCAAACCCTAACTCAAGCCCAATCTTAAACCTAAGACTAACATGGACCGTGACCTTGACTCTGACCCTGACCTTGACCCTGACACTGACCCTAATCTTGATCCTGATCTAAACCTAACCATAAGCCTAACACCAAACCCAACCCTAACACTAACCCCAAGCCCAATCTGAACCTTAACCCTAACCTTGAACGTGACCTAGACCCTGACCCTGACCTTTACCCTGACCCTGACCCTAATCTTCATCCTGACCTA
Organism: Galagoides demidoff; assembly: GCA_963574575.1. NCBI lineage: Eukaryota > Metazoa > Chordata > Mammalia > Primates > Galagidae > Galagoides > Galagoides demidoff. The sequence continues at coordinate 4,322 of CAUYQV010055232.1, forward strand.
ACCCTACTACCAATCCTAACTCTAACTCTAACACCAACACAAACTCATCCCTAACCCCAAGCCCAATATTAACCCTAACCCTAACCTTGATCGTGCCCTTGACCCTGACCCTGACCTTGACCCCGACCCTGACCCTAATCTTGACTCTGACCTAAATCTAACCACAACCCCAACCCAAACGCCAAGCCCAATCTTAACCCTAACCCTAACCTTGACCGTGACCTTGAAGCGGACCCTGGCCTTCACACCAACCCTGACTCTAATCTTTATCCTGACTTAACCATAACCCAAACCCTAACCCTAACCCTAACACCAACCTCAAACCTAACCCTAACCCAAGCCCAATCTTAAACCAAACCCTAACCTTGACAGTGACCTTGACCTCGACTATGATTCTAATCTTGATGCTGACCTAACCAAAACCCCAACCCTAACCCTAACCCCAACCCCAAGCCCAACTTAATCCTAAAACTTACCTTGACCGTGACCTTGATCTGGACCCTGAACTTGATTCCGGCCTTGACTCTAAACTTTATCCTCATTTAAACCAACCCCAACCCTAACAATATCCCTAACAAAAACCTCAACTTTAATTCTAAACCCAAGCCCAATCTTAGCCCTAACCCTAACCTTGACTGTGACCTTGACCCTAACCCTGAATTTGACCCCGACCCCAACCCAAATCCTGATCCTCCCCTAACCCTAACCCCAACCCTAACCCTAACCTTGACCGTTACCTTGACCCTGACCTTGACCTGACCCTGACCCTAATCTTGATCCTGACCTAACCCTAACCCCACAGCAACCCCAACCCTGACCCTAACAGCAAGCTCAATCTTAACCCTAACCCTAGCCTTGACCGTGACCTTGACCGTCACCCTGACCTTGATCAATACCCTGAACCTGACCCTGAATTTTACCCTGCCCCTACCCCTAAACTTGACCCTGACCCAGACCCTGAACTTGACCCTGACCCTGACACTAATCTTTATCCTGACCTAACCCTAACCCCAACTCTAACCCTAACACAACAATCCCAATCCTAAACCTAAACTCAAGCCCAAACTTAACCCTAACCCTAACGATGACTGTGACCTTGACCCTGATCATGACCCTGACTCTGATCCTAATCTTGATCGTGTCCTAATCCTAACCCCAACCCTAACCCTAACACTAATATCAACCCCTCCCCTAACCCTAACTTTAAGCCCTATCTGAACCCTCACCCGAACCTTGACCATGACCTTGACCCTGACCCTGACCTAGACTCTGACACTGACCCTAATCTTGATCCTGACCTAACCCTAACCCCAACCCTAAAACTAACCCTAACACGAACCCCAGACCTAACCCTAACCCCAAGCCCAATCTGAACCCTAATTCTAACCTTGACCTTGACCTTGACCCGGACCTTGACCCCGACCCTGAACTTTACCCTGACACTGACCCTAACTTGACTCTGCCCCTGACCCTGACCTTGATCCTGACCCTGATCATAATCTTGATCCTGACCTTAAGCTAACCCCTACCCTAACCCTAACCTAAGCCCAATCTTAACTCTAACACTAACCTTGACCTTGTTTTTGACCCTGACCTAGACTCTGACTCTGACCCTATTCTTGATCTTGGCCTAAGCCAAACCCAACCCTAACCCTAACACCAAGCGCAATCTTAACCATAACCCTAACCTTGACCATGACCTTGACCCTGACCTTGACCATGACCCTGACCCTAATCTTGATCCTGATCTAACCCTAACCCCAACCCTAACCCTAACCCTAATGCAAACCCCAAACCTAAACATCACATCAAACCCAATCTTAACCCTAAGCCTAAACTTGACTGTTACCTTGTCCCTGACCCTGACCTTGACCCCAACCCTGACCCTGACCTTAACTTTATCCTGACCCTACCCGGACCTTGACCCCGACCCTGACCCTAATTTTGATCCTGACCTAACCCTAACCTAACCCTAAGACCAATCTTAACCTTAACCCTGACCTTGACAGTGAACTTGACGCTGACCCTGAACTTTACCCTGACCCTGACCCTAGTCTTGATGCTGACTTAACCCTAACCCCAACCCTAAACCTAAACTTAAGCCTAATCTGAACCCTAACTCTAACCTTGACCATGACCTTGACCCTGACCCTGACCTTGACAGCAACCCTGACCCTGAACTTTACCCTGACCCTCAACCTAAACTTGACCCTGACCCAGACCCTGACCTTGACCTGGACCAAGACCCTAATCTTGATCCTGACCAAACCCTAACCCCAACCCAAACCCTAATCATAAGTCCAATCTTAAACTTAACCCCAACCTTGACCCTGAATTTTACCCTGATCCTAATCTTGATCCTGAGCTAACCCTAACCACAACACTAACTCTAACCCTAACACTAACCTCAACCCTAACCCTAACCCCAAGCAAAATCTTAACACTAACCGTTACCTTGATTGTGACTTTGATGCTGAACCTGACCCTGAACTTTACCCTGAACCTAAAAATAACCTTGACCCTGATCCTGACTTTGACCCCAACATTGACCCTAATCTTAATCCTGACCTAACCCTAACCCCAACGCTGACCTTAACCCTAACCCTTATCCCAACCCTAACCCTAACCCCAAGCCCAATCTTAACCCTGACCCTAATCTTGATCCTGACCTAACCCTAACCACAACCCTAACACCAACCAAAAACCTTACCCTAACCCAAAGCCCAATCTTAAAACTAACCCAAACCTTGACCGTGACCTGGACACTGACCCTGACCTTGAACCCAACCCTGACCCTAATCTTGATCAAGACCTAACCCTAACCCTAAACATAAGAACCAACAGCAACCCTAACATTAACCCCAAGCCCAAACTTAACCCTATCCTTGACCGTGACCTTGACCCTCAACCTGACCTTTACCCCAACCCTGAAACTGACCTGAACTTTCCCCAGACCCTGACCCTAAACTTAACACTGACCGTGACCTTGACCCCAACCCTGACACTTATCTTGATCCTGACCTAACCCTAACCCCAACCCAACCATAACCCCAAGCCCAATCTTATCCCTAACCATAAACTTTTCTGTGACCTTGACTCTGACCCTGAATTTGACCTTGACACTGACCCTAATATTGATCCTGACCTAACCCTAACCCCCAAACTATCCCTAACCCTAAAACCAACCACTACCAAAACCCTAACCAAAAGCCCAATCTTAACTTTACACTAACCTTGACCATGACCTTGACCCTGATCCTGAACTTTACACTTACCCTAACCCTAATCTTGATCTTGACCTAACCTTAACCCTAACCTTAACCCTAAAAGTAACACCAACCCCAACCCTAATCCCAAGCCCATACTTAACCCTAACCCTAACCTTGACAATTACCTTGACCCTGACCTTGACCACGATCCAGACCCTAATCTTGATACTGACCTAACACTAACTCCAACCCTATCCCCAAGCACAATCTTAATTCTAACCCTAAACTTGACCCTGACCTTGACTGATACTGACCCTAATCTTGATCATGACCTAACCCTGACTTTAAACCTAACATCAACCCCAACCCTAACCTTAACCACAGGCCCAATCTTAACCCTAAATCTTACCTTGACCATGACCTTGACACTGACCCTGACCTTGACCTCGACCCTGACCCTAATCTTGATCCATACCTAACCCTATCTCCAACCCTAACCCTAACACTAAAACACCATCCCCACCCTAACCCTAACCTTGACCATGAACTTGATTTGGACCCTGACCTTGGCCCTGACCGTAATCTTGATCCTGACTTAACCCCAACCCCAACTCTAAACCTAACCCTAAAACCAACACCAAACCCAACCCTAAAAACAAGCCCAATCTTAAGCCTAACCCTATCTTTGACCCTGACCTTGACCCCGACCCTGACCCTAATCTTGAAACTGACCTAACCCTTACTGCAACCCTAACCCTAACACTGACACCAACCCCGACCCTACCCCTAAACCCAAGCCCAATCTTAACCCTAAACCTAACCTTGAACGTGAACTTGACCCTGACCCTGAACTTGACCCCGACTCTGACCCTGACCCTTAACTTTACCCTGACCCTGACCTTGACCTCGACCCTGACCTTAATTTTGATCCTTTCCTAACCCTAAACCCAATCCTAACACTAACACTAACACCAACACAACCCTAACCATAAACTTCACTGTGAACTTGACCCCGACCCTGACCTTGATCCTGACCCTGATCCTGACCCTGACCATGACCTTTACCCCAAACTTGACCCTAATCTTGATACTGACCTAACCCTAAACCCTAACCCCAACCCTAAACCTAACCAAAAGCCCAATCATAACCCTAAGCCTAACGTTGACCCTGATCTTGACCTTGACCTCAACCCTCACCCTGGCCTTGACCCCGACCATGATGCTAATCTTAATCCTGACCTAAACCTAACCCCAACACTAACCATAACCCTAACCCTAAACCCAAGCGCAATCTTAACCCTAAACCTAACCTTGATGGTGACCTTGAGCCTGACACTTACCTTGACCTCGACCCTGACCGTGACCCTGAACTTTACCCTGACATTGACCCTAAACTTGACCCTGCCCCTGAACCTGACATTGACCCCAACCCTGACCCTAATCTTGATCCTGACCTAACCCTAACCCCTACCCTAGCCCTAACACAAACCACAACCCTGACCCGAACCCCAAGCTCATACTTAACCCTAAACTTAACCTTCACCATGACCTTGACCATAACCATGACCTTGACCCGGGACCCTGACCCTGAACTTTACCCTAACCCTGACCCTAACACTAATATTAAGGCTGACGTAACCCTAACCCCAATTCTAACCCTAACCCTAAAACCAACCCCAACCCTAACACTAACCCCAATCCCAATCTTAACCCTAACCTTGACCATGACCTTGATCCTGCTCCTGACCTTTAACCCGATCCTGACCTTAATATTGATTCTGACCCAAACCTAACCCCAACCCTATCCCTAACACCAACTCCAAGTCCAATCTTAACCTTAATACTAAACTTAAACGTGACCTTGACACTGTCCCTGACCTTGTCTCCAACCCTGACACTGACCCTGAACTTTACCCAGACCCTGACACTAACTTTGAACTTGAACCTGACCCTGACCTTGACCCCAAATCTGAACCTAACCTTGATCCTGAACTAACCCTAAACCCAACCCTAACCCTAACCCTAATCCTAACACCAACCCTCACCCTACCCAGGCCCAATTGTAACCCTAACCATAACCTTGATTGTGAACTTGACCCTCACCCTGAACTTGAAACCGACCCTGATCTTGACCCCAACACTCACCCAAATCTTGATCCTGAGCTAACCATAACCCTAACACTAAAAACAATCCCAACCCCAACCCTAACCCAAGCCCACTCTTAACCCTAACCCTAACCTTGACTGTGACCCTCACCCTGACCCTGAAATTTCCCTGACCTTGACCCTGAACTTGACCCTAACATAGACCTTGAACTTCACCCCAACCATAACCCTAATCTTGATCCTGACCTAACCCTAGACCCAACCCTAACCTTAACCTCAAGCCAAATCTTAACCCTAACCCTAATCTTGACCATGACATTGACCCTGACCCTGACCTTGACCCCATTCTGACCTTAATCTTGATCCTGACCTAACCCTAACCCCAACCCTAAACCTAACCCTAACACCAACCCCAATCCTAACCCTAAACCCAAGCCCTATCTTAACCCTAACCCTAACCTTGACCGTGACCTTAACCCTGACCCTGACCTTTACTCTGGCCCTGACTTTAATTTTGATCCTGACCTAAACGTAACCCCAACACTAGCACTAATGCCAATCCCAACCCAGACCCCAACCCCAAGTAAAATCTTAAGCCTAACCCTAAACTTGACCATGACCTTGACTCTGACCCTGACCTTGACCCAGAACCCTGACCCTGAACTTTTCCCTGACACTGATCTTGATGCTGACGTAGCCCTAAGCCCAATCCTAACCCTAATCCTAAAACCAACTCCAACCCTAACCTAACCCCAAGCCCAAACTTAAACATAACCATAACCTTGACCGTGACCTTGGCCCTGACCCTGCCCCGACCCTGACCCTAATCTTGATCCTTACCTAAACCTAACCCCAACCCTAACCATAACCCTAACACCAACCCTAACCCTTAACCTAATCCAAAGCCCAATTTTAACCTTAACTGTAAACTTGACCGTGACATTGACCCTGACCCTGACCTTGACCCCACCCTGATCCTAATCTTGATCCTGACCTATCCCTAACCCTAACCCCAAGCCCAATCTAAACCCTAACCCTAATCTTGACTGTGACATTGACCCTGACCCTGACCTTGACCCCACCCTGACCCTAGTCTTGATCGTGACCTAACCCTAACCCCAACCCAAACCCTAACCCTAAGCCTAACCTTGACCGTGACCCTATTCTTAATCCTGACCTAACCCTAATACCAACTCTAGCACTAACACCAACCCCAACCCTGATCCCAACATCAAGCAAAATCTTAATCCTAACCCTAAACTTGACCATGACCTTGACTCTGATCCTGACCTTAACCCGGAACCCTGACCCTGAACTTTACCCTGACTCTGACACTGATCTTGATACTGACGTAACCCTAACCCCAACCCCAACCCTAACCTTAACCTCAAGCCCAATCTTAACCCTAACCTTGACCGTGACCCTGACCATAATCTTGATTCTGACCTAACCCTAACATTAACCCTAGCACCAACCTCACCCCTACCCCTAAACCCAAGCCAAATCTTAACCCTAACCCTAAACTTGACCGTGATCTTGACCCTGACCCGGACCTTGACCCCGAGAATGACCCTTAATCCTAAACTTGACCATGACATTGACCCTGACCCTGACCCTGAACCTGACCCTAAATTTGATCCTTACCTAACTGTAACCCAAACCCTAAACCTAACATTAACACCAACCCCAACCCTAACCCCAAGACCAATCTTAAACCTAACCCTAACCTTGACCGTGACCTTGACCCTGAACCTGACCTTGACCTCAACTCTGACCCTAATCAAGATCTTGACCTAACCACAACCCTAACCCTAATACCAATCCCAACCCTAAACCTAACCCAAAGCCCAATCTCATCCCTAACCCTTACCTTGACTGTGACCTTGACCGTGACCTTGACCCTGACCGTGACCCTGAACTTTACCTTGATCTGACCCTAACCTTCATCCTGACCCTCACCCAGACCAGAACTTGACCCGGACACTGACCCTTATCTTGATCCTGACCTAACCCTAACCCCAACCCTAACCCTAACCTTGACCTTGAAATTTACCCTGACCCTGACTTTGACCCCGACCCTGACCCTAAACTTGATCCTTTCCTAACCCTAACCCCAACCCTAAACCTAACCCCAAGCCTAATCTTAAACCTAAACCTAACCTTGACCATCACTTTCACCTTGACCCTGTCCTTGACCCCGACCCTGACCCTAATCTTGATCCTGAATTAACCCTACACCAACCCCAACCCTAAACCTAAACCTGAGCCCAATTTTAAACCTAACCCTAACATTGACGGTGACGTTGACCCTGTTCCTGACCTTGACACTGACCGTGAACTTTATTCTGATACTTACCTTAACCTTAACCCTGACCTTGACCCCGACTCTGACCCTAATCTTGATCCTTATCTGAGCCTGCCTTTGACCCCCGACCCTGACCATAATCTAGATCCTAACCTAAACCTCACCCCAACCATAACCCTAACCCTAATACCAACCCCAACCCTAAAACTCACCCCAATCCCAATCTTAACCCTAACCCGGAACCTGATGCTAAGCTTGACCCTGACCCTGACCTTGACCCCAATCCTGACCCTAATCTTGATTGTGACCAAATCCTAACCCCAACACTAACCCTAGCCCTAACACCAAAAGCAACCCTAACCCCAACACCAAACCCAACCTTAATCCTATCTCTAACCTTCACTGGGACATTAACCCTGAACTTGAGCTTGACCATGACCCTAATCTAGATCCTGACCTAACCCTAACTCCAAACCTAAACCCTAACCCTAACCTTGATCGTGACCTTGACCCTGACTCTGACCCTGACCCTGACTCTGATCCTGACCCAAACCCTGACCTTGACCCTAATCTTCATCCTGACCTAAACCTAACCCAAACCCTAACCCTAACCCTAATCTCAACACTAACCCTAATGCCAAGCCCATTATTAACCCTAACCCTAAACTTGACCCTGACATTGACCCTGACCCTGACCTTGATCCCAACCCTGACCCTGACCCTGACCTTAACCTTGACACTTACCCTGACCTTGACCCTAATCTTCATCCTGACCTAAACCTAACCCAAACCCTAACCCTAACCCTAATCTCAACACTAACCCTAACACCAAGCCCATTATTAACCCTAACCCTAAACTTGACGCTGACATTGACCCTGACCCTGACCTTGAACCCAACTCTGACCCTCACCTTAACCTTGACACTTACCCTGATCTTGACCCAGACCCTGACCCTAATCTTCATCCTGACATAAACCTAACCGCAACCCTAACCCTAACACCAAACCCAACCATAACCCTCAGCCAAAGCCCAATCTTAAACCTAACCCTAAGTTTGACTGTGACCTCGACCCCGACCCTGACCCTAATCTTTATCCTGACCCAAACCTAACCTCAACCCTAACCATGAACCTAACACCAACCACAACCCTAACCATAATTCCAAGCCCAATCTTAATCCTAAACCTAATCTTGACCGTGAGCTTGACCCTGAACATGAACTTGACCCCAAACCTGACCCTAATCTTAATCCGTAACTAACCCTAACCCCAAAACTTACCCTAACCCTAACACCAACTCTAACCCTAAACCCAAGCCCAATATCAACCTTCACCCTAACCTTGAATGTGACCTTAACCCTGACCCTGAGCTTTACTCTGACCCTAACCCTAATCTTGATCCTAACCTAACCCTAACCCAACCCCACCCCTAACACCAAAGGCAAACCTAACCTTAACCCCAAGCCCAATCTTAAACCTAACCATAACCCTGACCGTAACCTTGACCCCAACCATGTCTCTGACATTCACCCTCATATAGACCCTAATCTTGATCCTGACATAACCCTAACGCCAACTATAAAACTAAAACCAAGCCCAATCCTAACCCTAACCTTGACTGTGACCGTGACCCTAACCCAGACCTAGACCCTGACCCTGACCCTAATGTTGATCCTGACCTAACCCTAACCCCAACCCTAAAACTAACACCAACCCAAATCCTAACCCTAACCTCAAGCCCAATCTTAACCCTAATCCTAACCTTGACCAAAACCTTAACCCTGACCCTGAACTTGACCCCGACCCTGACCCTAATCTTGATGGTGACCTAACCCTAACCCCAACCCTAACCTGAACCCTAACTCCAATTCAAACCCTAACACTAACCCCAAGCCCAAACTTAACCCTAACCTTGACTGTGACCTTGACCCCAACCATGAACTTGACCCTGAACTTTACCCTGACCCTAACTGTGACATTCACCCTGACCTTCACCCAACCCTGACGCTAAGCTTAATATTGACCTAAAACTAACCCCAATCCCAACACTAAACCCAAGCCCAATCTTAACCCTAACCCTAACCTTGAAAGTGACCTTAACCCTGACCCTGAACTTGAGCCCGACCCTGACCCTAATCTTGATACTGACCTAAACCTAACCCCAAACCCAACCGTAACCCCACGCCCAATCTCAACCCTAACCCTAACCTTGACCCTGACCCTGGCCTTGACCCAGACCCTGAACCTGAACTTTACCCTGATCCTGACCCTAATCTTGATCCTGATATAACCCTAAACCCAACTCTAACACTAACCTTAACACCAACACCAACCATAAACCTAAACTCAAGCCCAATTTTAACCCTAACCCTAACCTTGATAGTGACTTTGACATTGACACTGACTTTTCCCCGACCCTGACCCTAATCTTGATCTTTACCTAACCTTTTCCCCAACCCCAAACCTAACCCCAAACCCAATCTTAAACTTAACCCTAACCTTGACTGTGACCTTAACCCTGACCCTGTACTTGACCCCAACACTGACACTAATCTTGATCCTGACCTAACCCTGTCCCTAACCCTAACCCTAACCAAGAGCCCAATCTTAACCCTAACCCTAACCTTGATCGTGACCTTGACCCTGACTCTGACCCTGAACTTTACCCTGACCCTGAACTTAACCTTGAACCTGACCCTGACCCCAATCTTGATCCTGACCTAACCCTAACCCCTAACACAAACCAACCCTAACCCCAATTTTAACCCTAATCCTAACCTTAACGTGACCATGTCCCTGACCCTGACCTAGACCCTGAACCTGAACCTAATCTTGACCCTGAACTAACCTTAACCCCAACCCTAAAACTAACACAAACCCCAATCCTAACCCTAACCTCAAGCCCAATCTTAAACCTAATTCTAACCTTGACTGTGACCTTGACCCTGATTCTGACCTTGATCCTGACCATGACCCTAATCTTGATCCTGACCTAACCCTCACCCCAATCCTAACCCTAACCCCAAGCCCAATCTTAACCCTAACTCTAAACTTCATCGTGAACTTGACCCTGCCTCTGATCTTGACCCCAACCCTGACCCTGATCCTAATCTTGATCCTGAACTAACTGTAACCAAAACTCTAACCCTAACCCTAACACTAATCCTAACCCTAACGCCAAGGCCAATCTTAACCCTAACCCTAAACTTGACCGTGACTTTGACCCTGACCCTGACCTTGACCCCAACCTTGACCCCAATCTTGATCCTGACCTAACCCTAACCCCAACCCCAAACACAAACCAACCCTAACCCCAATTTTAACCCTAATCCTAACCTTAATGTGACCGTGACCCTGACCTAGACCCCGAACCTGAACCTAATATTTACCCTGAACTAACCGTAACCCCAACCCTAAAACTAACACAAACCCCAATCCTAACCCTAACCCCAAGCCCAATCTTAAACCTAATCCTAACCTTGACTGTTACCTTGACCCTGACCCTGACCCTGACATTGACCCCGACCCTGACCCTAATCTTGATTGGGAGCTTACACTAACCACAACCCTAACCTGAACCCTAACATGAACTCAAAATTTAAACCTAACCCCAAGCCCAATCTTAGCCCTAACCCTGACCCTGACCTAGATCCTGACCCTGACCCTAATCTTCATCCTGACCGAAACCTCAACACAACCCTAATCTTTACCCTAACACCAAATCGAACCCTAACCCTAATCCCAAGCCCAAACTTAACCCTAACCCTAACCTAGATGGTGACCTTCACCCTGATCATGACCTGGACCCTGAAGGTGACCCTAATCTTGATCGTGACCTAACCCTAACCCCAACCCGAATCCTAAACCTAACTCGAAGCCCAATCTTAACCCTAATTCTAACCTTGACCGTGACCTTGAACCTGACCCTGACCGTGACCCTGACCCTAATTTTGATCTTAACCTAACCCTAACCCCAACACTAACCCTAACCCTAACACCAACCCTAACCCTAACCCTAATGCGAAGCCCAATCTTAACCCTAACCCTAACCTTGACTATGACCCTGACCCTGACCCCGACCTGGAACCAGACCCTGACGCTAATCTTGATCCTGAACTAACCCTAACCCCAATCCTAACCCTAACCCTAACCCTAAACCCAAGCCCAATCTTAAACCTAAAGCTAAACTTGGCTGTGACCTTGACCCTGACCCTGACCCCTAACCTGACCCTGACCCTGAATTTTACCCTGACCCTGACCCTAACATCGACCCTGACCATGACCCCAACACTGACCCTAATCTTGACCCTGACCTAACACTAACTCCAACCCTAAAGTTAACCCTAATACCAAACCCAACCCTAACCCTAACCGCAAGCCCAATCTTAACCCTAACTCTAACGTAGACTGTGACCTTGACCCTGACCCTGACCTTGACCCCGGCCTTGACCCTAATCTTGATCCGGACCTAAAACTAACCCCAACACCAACCCTAAACCTAAGACCAACCAAACCCTAACCCTAACCTTGAACGTGACCTTGACCGTGACCCTGACCATGACCCCGACCATGACCCTAATCTTGATCCTGACCTAACCCTAACCCCAACCCTAACCCAAAGCCCAAACTTAACCCTAACTCTAAACTTGATCGTGAACTTGACCCTGCCTCTGATCTTGACCCTGACCCTGACCCTAATCTTGATCCTGAACTAACCCTAACCTCTACCATAACCCTAACCCTAACACTAACCCTAACCCCAAATCCAATCTTAACCCTAACCGTAAACTTGACCGTGACTGTGACACTGACCCTGACCTTGACCCCGACTCTGATCCTAATCTTGATCCTGACCTAACCCTAACCCCAATCCTAAACCTAACACCAACCTGAACCCTAGGTGTAACCCTAACACCAACCCCAATCCTAACCCTAAACCCAAGCCCAATATTAAGCCTAACCCTAATCTTGACCGTGACCTTGACCCCAACCCTGACTCTAATCTTGATCCTGACATAACCTCAACTCCAATCCTAATCCTACCCTCAAGCCCAATTTTAACCCTAATCCTAACTTTGACCGTGACCTTGACCCGACTGTGAACCTAACTTTGACCCTGACCCTAATCCTGATCCTGACCTAACCCTAACCCCCACCCTAAAACTAACACTAACATAAACTTGGACCTTGACCCTGACTATGACCCCAACCATGACCCTAATCTTGATATTGACCTAATCCTTAACCCCAACCCTAACCTCAAGCTCAATCTTAACTCTAACCCTAATCTTGACCATGACCCTGACCTTGACCCTAACCTGGACCTTGACCTTGACCTTGACCATGATCCTAATCTTGATGCTGATTTAACCCTAACCTCAACCATAACCCTAACTTGAACCCCAAAACCAAGCACAATCTTAGCCCTAACCCTAACCTTGATCGTGACCTTGACCCTAACTGTGAACTTGACCCTAACCCTGACCCTACCCTGACCCTAATCTTGATCCTGACCTAACCCTAAACACAATCCTAACCCTAAACCAAAACCAACCCTAACCTGAAGCACAATTTAACCCTAAAACTAACCTTGACCCCGACCCTGAACCTAATCTTGATCCTGACCTAATACTAACCCCAACAGCAATGCTAAGCCCAAGCCCAATCTTAACCCTAACCCTCAACTTGACTCTGACCTTGACCCTGACCCTGAACTCGAACCTGACCCTGACACTAATCTTGATCCCGACCTAACCCTAACCCCAATCCCAAACCTAAACCTAAACCCATGCCCAATCTTAACCCTGTTTCTAACCTTGACCGTGAACTTGACCTGGACTCTGAAGCTTACCCTGACCCTGACCGTAACCTGGACCTCTGACCTTGAACTTGACCCTGACCCTGACCCTAATCTTGAAACTGACCTAACCCAAACCGAACCTTAACCCTAAACCTAACATCAACCCCAAAACTAACCTAACTCTAACCCTAACACTAACCCAACCGTAACCCAAACCCCAAGCCCAATCTTAACCCTAACCTTCACCATGACATTGACTCTGACCCTGCCCTTCACCCGGACCCTGACCCTAATCTTAATCCTGACCTAACCCTAACACCAATCCTAACCCTAAACCTAACACCACCTCCAACCCTAACCCAAACCCCAAGCCCAATCTTAACCCTACACCTAACCTTGACCATAACCTTAACACTGACCCTGGTTTGAAATGGACCCGGACCCTAATACTGATCCTGACCTAACACTAAACACAACCCCAACACTAACCCCAAGCCCAATCTTAACCCTAACGCTAACCTTGACCATGACCTTGACCTTGACCCTGACCTTGACCCCGAACCTCACCCTAATCTTGATCCTGACCTAACCCTAACCCCAAACCTATCCCTAACACTAACACCAACCCCAAACCTAAACCTAAACTCAAGCCTAATCTGAACCCTAAACCTAACCTTTACTGTGAACTTGACCTCAACCCTGACGCTAATCTTTATCCTGACCTAAGCCTAACCCCAACTCTAACCCAAACCCTAACACCAACCTCAAACCTAATCCTAACTCCAAACCAAATCTTACCCTTAACCCTAACCTTGACAGTGATCTTGACCCTAACCCTGACCTTTATCCCGACCCTGACAATGACCTTGACCCCGACCCTGACCCTAATCTTGATCATGACTTAACCCTAACCCTAACACCAACTGCAACCCGAACCCTAATCCCAAACTCAATCTTAACCCTAATCCTAACCCTGACTGTGAGTTTCAACCTGGGCCTGACCCTAATCTTGATCCTGACCTAACCCTAACACAATACCTAACCCTAACACCAACCACAACCCTAACCCTAACTCTAACCTCAAGCCCAATCTTAACCCTTAACCTAATCTTGACCGTGACTTGACCCTGACCCTGATCTTGAACCTGACTCTGACCTTGACTGTGTACTTTACCCTAACTCTGACCCTAACCTTGACCCTAACCCTGACATTGACCCCGACCCTCACCCTAATCTTGATCCTGACCTAACACTAAACCCAACCCCAACCATAACCCCAAGCTCAATCCTAACCCTTACCCTAATGTGGTCCTTGACCTTGACCCTGACCCTGACTTTGACCCTGACTCTCACACTAATCTTGATCCCAACCTAACCCTAACCCCAATCCTAATTCTAAACCTAACCCTAAGCCCAATCTTAATCCTATCTCTAACCTTGACCATGAGCTTGACCCTGACCCTGACCCTGAAGTTTACCCTGACCCTGACCGTAACCTTGACCCTGACTCTGAACCAGAACTTGACCCCCACCTTCACCCTAATCTTGATCCTGACCTAAGCCTAACCCCAACACTAAACCTATCCCTAACATCAACCCCAACCCTAACCGTAACCCCCAGCCCAATCTTAATCCTAACTCTAACCTTGACCGTGACCTTGACCCTGAAACTGAATGTGAGCCAGACTCTGACCCTAATCTATATCCTGAACTAACCCTAACCCCAAGACCAAATTTAACCTTAACCCTAAACCTAACCTTGACCGTGACCTTGACCCTGACCCTGAACTTAACCCCGACCCTGAACCTGACCCTGACCCTAAGCTTGAACCTGATCCTGACCCTGACCTTGACCCTTACCATGACCCTAATCTTGATCCTGACCTAACCCTCACCTAAACCTTAACCCTAAACCTAACCCTGGTCTTAACCCTATCCCTAACCTTGACTGTGACCTTGACCCTGACCCTGACCATAATCTTGATTCTGACCTAACCCTAACCCTAACCCAAATCCTAACCCTAACACTAACCCTAACCCTAAGGCCAAGCCCAATCTTAACCCTAACCCTAAACTTGACCGTGACTTTGACTCTGACACTGACCTTGATCCTGACCCTGACGCTGACCCTAACCTTAACCTTGACTCTGACACTGACCCTGAACATGACCCCGACCATGAACCTAATCTTGATCCTGACCTAACCCTAACTCCAACCCTAACCCTAAACCTAACAGCAACACCAACCCTAAACATAACCCCAAGCCCAATCTTAACCCTAACCCTAAACTTGACCCTGACTCTGAGCTTGACCCCAACCTTGACCCTGACCCTAATCTTGATCCTGAACTAACCCTAACCCCAACCCTAACCCTAATACCAAGCGCAATCTTAACACTAACCCTAAACTTAACTGTGACTATGACCCTGACGCTGACCTTGATTCTGATCCTGACCCCTACCCTGAACTTACTCTGACCCTGAACCTAAACTTGACCGTGACCCTGACCTTGACCCTTACCCTAATCTTAATCCTGACATAACTCTAACCCCAACTCTAACCCTAACACGAACCCCAACCCTTACCCTAACCCCAAGCCCAACCTTAACACTAACCCTAACCTTGACCGTGACCTTGACCCTGAACCTGAACTTGACCCGGACCCTGACCCTAATCTTGATCCTGACCTAACCCTAAACCTAACCCTAACACCAACCTCAACCCTAATCTTAACCTTAACACCAACCCCAATCCTGACCCTAACCTCAAGCCCAATCTTAACCCTAACCCTAACCTTGACAGTGATCTTGACCCCGACACTCACCTTGACCCCGAACCTGACACTAATATTCATCCTGACATAACCCTAACCCCAACCCTAAACCTAACACCAACCCCAATCCTAATCTAACCTTAATCCCAATTTTAACCCTAATCGTACACTTGACTGTGACCTTGACCCCGACCCTGACCCTGACCCTGATCTTCACCCTGACCCTATATTTGACCCTGAAACTGACCCTGAATTTGACCCTAACCCTGACACTAATCTTGAATCTGACCTAACCCTAACACCGACTCTAAACCTAACCCTAACATCAATCCCAATCCTAACCCAAACCCAAGTCCAATCTTAACCCTAACCCTAACTTTGAACGTGACATTGACCCTGACCCTCAACTTGACCCCGACGCAAAACCTTATCTTTATCCTGACCCAACCATAACGTCAACCATAACCCTCACCCTAACACCAACCCCAACCCTAACCCTAACCTTGACCATGACATTGACCCTGAACCTAACCCTGACCTTGATCCCATCCCTGACCCTGACCCTGAACTTAACCCTAAGGCTGACTCTAACCTCGACCCTGACCCTGATCTTTACCCTGACCATGATCCTAAACTTTATCCTGACCTAAACCTAACTCCAAACATAACCCTAGCCTTAACCCTAAAACCAAGCCCAAACTCAACCCTAACCCTAAACGATCGTGACCTTGAACCTGACCCAGACCTTGTCCCTGACTCTGACACTGTCCCTGAAATTTACCCAGACCCTGACCCTAACTTTGACCCTAACCCTGACTTTGACTCTGACCCTGACCCTAATCTTGATCCTGACCTAACACTAACCCCAACCCCAACTGTAATCCAAGCCCAAACTCAACCCTAACCCTAACCTTGACCATGACCTTGACCCTCATCAGGACCTAGACTCAGACCCTGACCCTAATCTTGATTGTGACCTAACCCTAACCCTCACCCTAACACCAACCCCAATCCTAATCCTAACCACAAGCCCATTCTTAACCCTAACCCTGACCCTGAAACAGACCTCGACCCCGACCCTGACCCTAATCTTTTCCAGACCTAACCCTAACCTCAACCCTAACTCTAACCCTAACACCATCTCCAACCCTAACCCTAACCTCAAGCCCAATCTTAAACCTAATCTAACCTTGACTGTGAACTTGACCCTGACCCTGACCTTGACCCCTACCCTGATCCTAATCTTGATCCTGACCTAACCCTAAATCCAACCCAAACTTTAACACTAAGACCAACTTGAACCCTAACCCTAATCCCAAGTCCGATCTTAAACCTAACCCTACCCTTGACTGTGACCTTGACCCTGTCTCTGACCTTGACCCCAACCATGATCCAAATCCTTAACTTTACCCTGACCCTGACCCTAACCTTGACCCTGACTCTGACCTTGACCCCGACCCTGATGCTAATCTTGATCCTGACCTAACAATAACCCCAACCCCAACCATAAACCTAAGCCCAATCTTAACCCTAACCCTAACCTTGACCATGACCTTGACCATTACCCCGAATGTTACCCCGACCCTCACCCTAATCTTGATCCTGACCTAGTCCTGACCCTAAACCTAACCCTAAACCTAACCCCAAGCCCAATGTTTACCCTAACCCTAACATTGACAGTGACCTTGACCCTGACCCTGACCTTGACCCTGACCCTAACCCTGACCCTGAATTTATCCTGAACCTGACCCTAACTTTAACAATGAACCTGACCTTTAACTTGACCCCGACATAGACCCTAATCTTGATCTTGACCTAAGCCTAAACCCAAGCCTAATCTTAAACATAACCCTAAACTTGACCGTGACCTTGACTCTGACCTTCACCCCAAGCCTGATCCTGAGCCTGATCTTTACCCTGACCTTGACCCCGACCCTGAAACTAATCTTGATCCTGACCTAACCATAAACCCAACCCTAACTCTAAGCCTGACACCAACCCCAACCTTAATCTAATCCAAGCGCAATCTTAACCCTAACGTTCACCGTTAACTTGACCCTCACCTTGACCTTGACCGTGACCCTGACCCTGAACTTAATCCTGAGACAGACACTAATCTTGATCCTGACCCAACCCTAACCCCAACCCTAACCCTAACCCTAATACCAGTCCCAACCCTAAAACTAACTCCAAGCCCAATCTTAACCCTAACCCTATCCTTGACCATGACCTTGACATTGACCCTGACCTTGGCTGGGCCACCAGCTACATGCACCAGGACTGGCAGGTTCAAACCCAGGCAAGGCCTGCCAAACAACAATGACAACTACAACAAAAAAATAGTCTGGCAATGTGGCAGGTGCCTGTAGTCCCAGCTGAGGCAAAAGAATTACTTAAGCCCCAGAGTTGGAGGTTGCTGTGAGCTGTGACTCCACTGCACTCTACCGAGGGGGATATAGTAAG
>CAUYQV010055234.1:0-10983 GCA_963574575.1 Galagoides demidoff
AAAAAAAAAAAAAAGATAACAAATGATAAAAAGAAGTCGAATGGCTGAGACATCCTTTATATGTGTTTAATTGGGAACCTGATTTCCAACCCAATGTAATTCATGGGCTCATTATCTTAGGCTCTGAAGCTCTCCAGGCAGGGAGACGAGTGTTTGACAGCAGAATGAAAAGGCATGCTGCTCCAATTACTGCAAATGGAATGCATTACAAATAAACATATGCTTCCAGGGACAGGATGAGGAGATCCTTTATAGGGAAGAGCTAGGAAAGCTGAGCCGCGAGGACAGCTCTAATTTTTCACACAAGAGGTAACATTACAATCTTGCCACTTGCATCTCTGATGATGAGTTTAAACGGCAAAGATACTGCTGAGTTTATCAGTGTGAGACCCACTGCCCATCAGTAGGGCTGCCCCCACTCCCCTTTTGTTTTATACAACCATTACACATATATCCAACACCCTGCACCAAAGAAGAAGAAGAAATTAGTGCAGATACCAAGTCACCCCAACTTTTTCTAATCATAATCACTAATGAGTTTATGAGCTTTGTCATATCGGGGGTCCTGAGTCTAGAGAAGTTCAAAATCCATTAAGCAGTGCTATTCCAAATGATATAATTCCTCGTTAAGTCCCCACCACCGTATCATTCAAGTCCCTTCACAAAGTGGCCCAGTGACCCTCCCAATCTCATCTCCTAGTACTCCACCTTCACTTTCCTCTTCATCGTACACAATATCCACACCCACAACACAGTATTTCCAAAAGAGCAATGTGTTTTCATACCCTCATGCCCCATTCCTCCTCATTCCCACCATCTATTTCTTACTCCTCCGTAAGTCCAGCTCAGATGCCTCCTCTTTTGTTAACCCTTCCCCAACCTTGTATCCTAGGCAAATTAATTGTACCCCTTCTATTTCCCCCATGGTGGTCAAAGGATAGCATAAAGGCCTTGGGTCTATATAAAGAAAATGTCAAGGGTAAAACTTTTGCTAAATTTCAGTTTGGCCACTCATACTCTTCACAAAGTTGACAGGCCCCTCAGCAGAGATCATCCAGTATGGTGGATTTCAAACATACATTTTTGCTATAACTAAAATCTCAAGAGGAAGCTCAATACATATACGACAAATAAAGCCAGAGCTATTCTGCTTGTAATAACATAGAGAGGATCCAAAATACTTCCCATTTGGGTCTTCCACAGTAGGCTCTGAGGACAGCCCATGGAACCACTGACTCTAATCCAACAACCTCTTTTTATAAATTCGGAAACCTGGGCCAAGAAAAGGGCCACGTGGTTTTCAGGGTCATTCAACACTTTAATTACAGGGTTAGAACCTACGTCTCCTGCCCTCTCAGCTCTTTGTATCACACGTCATGCCTGTCTTCCTGTTCTTGGTGGGGGAAGAACAGCTACATGGAGAAAACCGGCAAAAGAAATAAGAGGCTTGGCTAGTCTTCAAAATCAACAGGAGCCTCTTCCGTCAGCTTGCCAGCTGGAGCAGAGGATGCGCCCATGTGATATCCACCTTGAGGCAGCCTTAATGACTGGCTGCTACAGATCCTGTGGAGAAATGGAGAGGGTACGGGTGAGGGGAGGTGCCTGGCTGGGAGGCTGCTGTCTCTGCAGGGCCAGTGAAGCACTGTGTCTCAGAAGGGCATCGCTTATGTGACGGGCCTTTCAGGGTCATCAGGAAGAGCTTGCTCCTTCCATCCACCAAAACAAATATAAAAAACCAAACACATACATCCCTGGCAGTTGCAGTTTCTATGTGATGTGACTGATTTAAATTGAAACAGATCCAGGTTGGGTTCTGAATGGCAGTCACAAGCTACCCGACTACCTATAGTCTTAGTTTTTTGGCCTATAAAATTAAGGCCTGGCCAGAAAATGACACGAGCCTCACAATTTATATATTGCCTTAATTAAACAAGATAGCATTAATGGGCGGCACCTATGGCTCAAGGGAGTAGGGCACCAGCCCCATACGCCAGAGGTGGCAGGTTCAAACCCAGCCCCGGCCAAACTGCAAAAAAAACCAAAACAAAACAAGACAGCATGAGGAAAAGCACCTGGGCAGTCCCTGATACACAGCAGGCATTCAAAGAACAGTAGTCCCTGTCTTCCTTTATTGTTAGGTACAGGGCTCTTTGTTAAAGCCTCTTATAACATAAAAGCCTTTACACTTAAAATATCAACAATAAAAGTAGAAGGGAAGGGGGGGTGGGGAGAGGGGGTCTGGAAGAAGGGAGGGCATTCGGGGGACCTCACCTAATGTGCATGATGCAATGGTACATTCCAAAACTATTTAAGAAATGAGTATAGGCTCGGTGCCTGTGGCTCAAGTGGCTAAGGCGCCAGCCACATACACCCCAGGTGGTGGGTTGGAATCTAGCCCAGGCCCGCCAAACAACAATGGTGGCTGCAACCAAAAAATAGCCAGGTGTCATGGCGGGCACCTGTGGTCCCCGCTACTGGGGAGGGTGAGGCAGGAGACTCGCTTGAGCCCAGGAGTTGGAGGTTGCTATGAGCTGTGATGCCACAGCACTCTACCCAGGGGGACAGCTTAACTCCTGTCTCAAAAAAAAAAAAGAAAGAAAGAAAGAAATGAGTATAATTGCGATGGAGGTGTTACCTGGTTCAATGTAAACATTTCACATTGTATATCAAAGCAGTACCCTGAACCCCATAAATGCATCAATGTACAAAGTTATGATTTAATAAAAAATAATTACAAAAAAATAATAAAATATCGACAATACCAAGTTGCTGTGCACTCAGTGTTTGTGTCTTTCTCAAATCCATATGTTAAAAGCCTAATCCCCAAATTGTGATGATATTTGGAGTGGAGCCTTTGGGAATTAGTTTACATGAGGTAGTGAGAGTGGAGTCCCCATAATGGGCCTGGTGTCCTTATAAGCAGGTGAAGGAAAAGATCACATTTGTCTCTCTCCACCACATGAAGGCATAGCAAGGAGCTGTTTACAAGCCATAAAGAGGGCCCTTACCAGAACCCAATTGTGCTGGCACCCTGATCTCAGACTTCCAGCCTCCAAAACTGTGAGAAATAAACCTCCCTGTGTAAGCCAACCAGTCTAACGTCTTAGTTACATAGCCTGAGCCGATGAAGGCACAAGGTTGGTGAGGATTTCTCATTTACTGCTGGTGGGAGTGTAAACTGGGGCAGTCACTCTGCAAAACTGTTTGATAGTATCTACTAAAGCTGAAAATACATGCGCCCTTTAACCCAGCAAATTCCACTCCCGGGTACGTACCCAACAGAAATAAGAGTTTATATTCACCAAAAGACATGTACAAGAATTGTTCACAGCACCATTACTCATGATAGCCCCTAACCGGGAATAACTTAAGTATTCATCAACAGAATGGATAAAGAAATTGTGATGCATTCATACAATGCAATACAAATCAGCAAGGAAAAAGAATAAACTAAGACTATACACAAGAAAACAGATGAATCTCATGAACTAAATGTCAAACAAAAGAAGCCAGATGCAAAAGAGTTTATACTGCGAGATCCAGTTTATATAAAGCTCAAAGTCAGGCAAAATTAACATATGGTGAAGGGAGTCAAAACAGTGGTTTACAGAGCACTTGCATAACCTTCTTCATTTCAATTAAGTCTCCCAATAACCCTGAGAAGTGAGGCATTCTCATCTACACTTATACGTAAGGACACCAAGGCTGAGGTACACATTCAGATTACTTTCCGGTTCTCGTGTTCCTGGGATTCTTGGAGATAAACGAAGTTTATTGTTAATGTGATAGCTCCCTGCTACTCTTGTGAGCATCTCTCCTACCCGATTTCCACCTCTCCACCATTGGGTGTGTATTCTACATCCCACCTCTGCAGGGTGTTGCTCTCATATTGTGGTTATAATTGCCAATATGTCATCTGAGACAGTCATGCTTCTATAGCTATTAATAATTTCCTAGAGGCTTCCAAGACTAGAAAGCCTTTAAGAACCCAAGAATAAAATTTCAATGGTGAAATTTTAGGCAATGTAAAAAGAAAGGAAAGTGATATTTGGAGAACAAAACTACCCAGTGCCCCCCCAAAACATGGCATTTGCCCTGAGGCAACTCACAGCCTACTGTAGAACCCACAGGTGTCAGTCCTCCACATAGCACTGATTTTCAGCTTAAAAAATCTGATTCTTGACTCCACAATCACAAGTACTTTTTGCCAAGTTAGAACAATACCTAAGAAGGCCTCACAGTTACTGCCATCCATTCTTCATCACTGGTAATACATAGCCTGTTCAAAAATCAATCAAGTAAATAAATCAAGTAAAAACTGCCAAAAGTTAAGAACTGGTGTTTCATATATTTTTTTTCTTATTAAATCATAACTGTGCATATTAACGCAATCATGGGGTACAATGTGCTGGTTTTATATACAACTTGAAATATTTTTATCAAACTGGTTAACATAGCCTTCACTTCATTTTCTTAGTTATTGTGTTAAGACATTTATATTCTACACTTAGTAAATTTCACATGTACCCTTGTGAGATGCACCATAGGCGTGGTCCCACCAATTACCCTTCCTCCCCCCCTTCCCCTCCCCTTGCTCTCCCCTTTCCTCTTCTTCTTGGGCTATAATTGGGTTATAGCTTTCCTATGAACACTTTGGGATCTAAAAATAGACCTGCTATGTGATGCTACGATTCCTCTACTAGGTATATATCCAAAAGATCAAAAATCACATTATAATAAGAGATATCCACACCAGAATGTTTACTGCAGCCCAATTCATAATTGCTAAGTCATGGAAAAAGCCCAAGTATCCATCAACCAATGAATGATTAATAAATTGTGGTGTATGTACACCATGGATTATTATGCAGCCTTAAAGAAAGATGGAGACTTTACCTCTTTCATGTTTACATGGATGGAGCTGGAACATATTCTTCTTAGCAAGTATCTCAAGAATGGAAGAAAAAGTATCCAATGTACTCAGCCCCACTATGTTTCACATATTTTTAACAAACATTGGAGAAAACATACAACCTTACCTGCATTCATACAAATACATTTTGAAACAGTCAAATAATCAAATACTGCTTTATACATATTAACACTTAAAAAGATAGGCTCAGAGCCTATAGCTCAGTGATAGGGGGTCATCCACATACACCGGAGCTGGTGAGTTTGAACCCAGCCCGGGCCTGCCAAACAATAATGACAACTATGACAAAAATAGCCAGGTGTTGTGGTGGTCACCTATAGTCCCAGCTACTTGGGAGGCTGAGGCAAGAGAATTGCTTAAGCCCAAGAGTTTGAGGTTACTGTGAGCTGTGACACCACAGTACTCTACTGAGGGCAACTCTACTGTGTAAAAAACAAAAACAACAACAACAACAACAACAAAACAATACTTAAAAAGATAATACAGGATCAGCGCTTGTAGCTCTGTGGCTAGGGAGCCAGCCACATACACTGGAGCTGATGAGTTCGAATCCAGCCTGGGCCTGCCAAACAATAATGACAAGTACAACCAAAAAATAGCTGGGCATTGTGGCAGGCACCTGTAGTCCCAGCTACCTGGAAGGCTGAGGCCAGAGAATCGCTTAAAGCCCAAGAGTTTGAGGTTGCTGTGAGCTGTGACACCACGCACTCTATCAAAGGCAAGAAAGTGAGACCCTGTCTCAAAAAAAAAAAAAGATAGTACCATGTGCTAGAAAAATAAGAATGGTTGATGGACTACAAATTGAAAAAAAAATCTTTTATGAAATATTTTATGGATATTGCAATATAGTGACATCAAAAGTTATACATATCATAATAATTTTTGATCAAGGAGTTCTCCTAAAAACTGAGAATGTCTATGGTTGTACTACCTAATAATGGGGAAGACTGGAAGTCAACACAGTTCTCTAATAGGAATATAACTGAAGAAATTATGGTGCATCAGCAGTGAAAAAATACAAGTAAGACTATGTAGGAATATGTCAAAATTGTTTTATAAGTGGAAAAAAGATGAAATTATAGCTAGATTACAATCACAATTATGCAAAAATATGTTTGTATATGGACAAACATTGGACGAGAATGTGGAAAAATGTAGAAGCAGCTGCTATATTGCTATGGTGAAATTATGAGAGAACATTTTCTATTTAAATCCTCCTTTAATCATGTTGATATAACAATAAATCACACTTTATGACATTGCTTGTTTAATTGCTCGTCTCCCCCACTAAACTGTAAGTTTTGTGAAGACAGGGCAATGTCCCTTATGCTCAGCACCACAGCACCAGGGCCTACAGAATAATTCATGAAAGAATGAATGGAATACAGGGGAAACCCAAAAATAAAAACTGTCAGGAAGGGGAAAGAAGGTATAGCACTAAAAACAACAAAAGGTTTATCTTTGCGGGCCAGTTTCTAATCTCTAACTATAGGAAAACCCAAACCAGACCACTGGAGAATCTCTCAGGAGTCTTTCTTCCTTCAAAGCTGCTGCCCAAACCTTAGTTCCTAAAGGATCTGGGGGAAAGCACAGGGCCATGGGAAGTGGCTAAGGCAGCAGGAAACTCCCAAGATTCTCAGGGAACACTGAGTTAGAAGGAACACAAGTTTCCTATCCTTTCCCTACCCTAAAACTCATTGCTTTGACTCCTGGAACCTTCCATATAACTACAGCTGGAATTAACTGGGAAAACAGGAAGGCAGGAGGGACTACACAGAAGAAAAAAAAAACAGATGAGCAAAGAACAGTCGTTTTAGTAGGAATTTAAATCTGATGCCATCATGAGCTCTGGCTGAGAAATAAATTTCCAGGTACAAAGAAAAATAAGAAGCTTTATAAGAATTGAGCTCTGGAGTGAAAATCCTCTTTCCTAACAACTTAAAATTGGTCTGAAATATAC
Source organism: Galagoides demidoff (assembly GCA_963574575.1). Classification (NCBI taxonomy): domain Eukaryota; kingdom Metazoa; phylum Chordata; class Mammalia; order Primates; family Galagidae; genus Galagoides; species Galagoides demidoff. Next base: position 6,894 of record CAUYQV010055234.1, read on the forward strand.
CAGAGGCTCCAGAAGGACTCTAAGTCATAGAAGTATTATAAGCATTAACAAAACACACAGGGAAAGGAGACAATCTTTAAGTTATTTTCCAACCATCCCACGCAACACCTGTCACAAGCCATACAGGCTCTTTCCAGCTTAAGCAATTTTTTTTAATCTATCCCTGGTGCTTCTAAGCAAAAGCATCATCAATTGACTAATGCGGAGCTCAGAAAGGAGTTCAGCCACATAGAGAAAAGGGGCAATGACCAAGGAGAAAAGGACCCAGAGTTAGAAGAGTCTTCATTTTAGACACAGCTTTACCTATTTCGGTGGTATGACTTTAAGCAAATCACCATCTCTGAGCTTGCTTTCCTAATCTAAGTGGAAATGTATTTCACAAGGTCAAGGTGACAATTAAATGAGATGATACAGAGGAATCAAAGTACATAACAAATTGTAACGTTTTACTTAAATATATGACCTTATTGCAGAATCACAAACGCTACAATTTCCTTCCAAGGGTCACATTAAGTTGAGTGCATTTTTTTCAACCAAAGCTAATTGCGTAAGTCATCTGGAGGCTGCAGAAAAATTAGTCTCATCCCACTTTGCCAAGTCAACTGATGGTTTATTCTTTCAAAGAGTAGACTTTTCGTGTGGGTAGGCGGCAAAAAAGAATGATTCTCTTTTTCCCAACCTTAATACTGAAATTCCACTATTCATGGCTTAGTGTTGAAAAGCTTTCCTATTTTTCAGCTCCTTCTATCAAAATGCAAAAATTTGAAAAGAGATAGCCAATAACCATTAACAACTCACAGTTGAGCTAAGACTAGCTCAGCCTGCAGAAAACCGAGGGCTAGGAAATAGGAGTGCCAACAACAATTTGCCTGTTACGTCCCAAGAACCTGCTGATTTCAAGTTTTCAGTCTCATAGTCTCCAACCACCAAATTTTTCTCAGCATCCAAAAATCTCCCAGACTATTTCTTGCCCTAGAAAATAGGACTTCATGTCCCATTTCTGTTTCAGAAAATATGTTCATCTCTGGAACAGGACTTAGATCATAAGACATATTGTCCATGGTCAGAGAACAAGAAGCACCAGTAGGAAAAGGCGGCAAAAAAGCAGTTAGAAAGCAAAATTCACAGCCTCCCCACTAAGGAAAACCTATCTCCTCCCCTAAACTCTTACTTCTAATAGCTAGAAAACCACCCATGGCGATACTTGAAAGGAAATTAAACAGGGAATTCTCCCTCATACCTACTCTCAATCCCACCTGCTGCTGCAGTTCCAGTCCCTACATACTGAAATCTGTTGAGTTATAGTTGGCAACATTGTTCTACAGACACCATCCCACCAAGAAAGTAGGGCAGGTGCTGTCACTCCAAGTTTAACGACAAGGACATTGAGAATCAGGGAAGAGGAACAATTTGCTAACACCTGAATTAAACCAATCTCGACCTTCCTGTCACCCACCTTCCATGGCACCATTCACAGACTTTTTGTGTCAGAATCTAGCAGTTTCTACAAAAGAATCCCAAGCTGGCAACAAGGGGGAAATCATTACACTAACCACTCTTAGAAAACAATGAGGTCTTCCAAATGGCTAAGAGATTGATACTTCTGCCCACAAGTTTCTAACTGGATTAGCTAACCACCTAGCTCTATGGTACCCAATGCTTAAGTCTAGGAAGCCTACAGAAATATTTATATACAGGATCCAAAGTCACCCTGATAATTCACACTTCTTTCCCTCTTTTCCCTGGCCTGAGAACTTTATGCCAATTGGCCTAAATCTGTTCTATACCCATCTTATATCACTCTGCTTGTGCTCTTTCTCTTCCTTTTAATTGAAATATCCCTCTCACTCCCGAATAATCTAAATCTCACTCATTCTTCAAAGCCCAGCTCAGGTCTAATCCTTTTATGAAGCATTTCCCTGACTTCTCCAATCCACAGAACCCAGAAACCCAGGTTCTAATTCTGACTCTATCACTTTCTGCCTACTTGAGCTTAGGCAATCATCTTAACCTCCTTAGATTCTAATTCCTTCATATGTAAGACAAGAATAATATTAATTACTGCACCACAGTCACTGCTGAGTGGAGAATTAAATGAGGCAGGTAAGGGATAGTGCTCAAAGTACAAAGTTTCCACAGATAAGCTATCTCAAAAGCATCTTCCCTGGAGACTGTTTCAAAACATTGGCAATCAGTGTTTTCTAAACTTTGTGCAACAAACTACTTCAGTCAAAATGCAGGAATATTCATCTAGGTCTGTTCTATTTTTCAGAATTATTTTTTAGTGTCATGAAAACCTATCCACAAATGATTTTACTTAACTTGAAGTACTCATGTGGTAAGCTGTTGTCTTAAAGCTGCTATGAAATCTGCTTATCACGGTGACAGGCTTATTGAACATCTCTCATACGCCAGTCATGTTGAGAGACGTTTTTAAAGCTTATTTCAACTGATTCTCATAAGCGCCCTTTGAGGTATACGTCTCCTCCTCATAGATGAAGAAACTGAAGCTTGGAGGGAATAAGAAATTACTCAAGGTCAAACCGGTGTCTGTGTCATTGAGGGAATAAACATCAAGGCAAAGAGAAATATGGACACTGTGACGCAGTGATCACAGAGCATCACGGTCAGGAGCATTGGCTCTGGAGCTGGACTCCCTGGGTTCAAATCCTGGACTCAGTTTTATTTTCCCCACTTGTAAAATTAGGTTAATAACAGCAACCTCCTTCATAACCTCCTCAGGACAGTGCCTGCCTGTCACGTAGCAGCTCAACATGCATGCACATCATCTCTCCCCCTGCTTTTCCAAACTACTCTCCTCTTTTCCCTGCACTGAAACCTTCATGCCAAGGAACTTAAACCGGCTCCACACACATCTTACTCATTACTGTTACACGTTTGCTCTCTCTTCCTTTAACTGAAATGACTCCTCACTAGTCTAAATCCCACTCATCCTTCAAAGCCCAGCTCAGATCTGCACCTTCTGTGAAACATTTTCTCACTTCTGTAGTCCACAGTGGTTCTTTCTCCTTCTATGAACAACTCCTTATACTGTCAAACAATCCAACCCTCAGAAATCACTTTTTTTTTTTTTACAATGGCCTCTGAAGGTAGACGATTTAGCCTATATGCTCAATGTCTGAAATAGAACCTGAGGCTTGAAGAGTTAAATTGCACACAGGGACACAAAAAGTTAATTGGCAGAGTATGGACTTGAATCCAGATGTTTTGAGCATTGCAATGCTTTTTCTACTATTCTAAATTTTTCTTCCTTGAGATTCTGTATGAGTTCTCAAAACTGAAAGCATCTCTTACAATTATCTGATTCCAAGTATTTCACTGGTTTCATACCTTCCTGGCAACTAACACACTGTAGTTATTAGTTTTGCTGATAGATTAATTCATCAGTCTTTACCCAGTAGTTAAAATGTCAGTGAACACAGGACTCTAGAACTTAAATTCTCATCATCAGCTATTCATCAGGGCAGATAGAGAGAAGTATATTCATATGAGTCCCTACAGAAACATTAATTACAAAGTCCAAGAAAGAAAGGACTCACTGGAGCTTACAGGTATAGTTTTGGGCTGTGCTGCCATAACTGACATTGAGGCCCTACAAGGATTCAATTCTATGATAGAAAAAGGGGATCTCTGTACCAGAATGTTCATTGCAGCCCAATTCACAATTGCTAGGTCATGGAAGAAGCCCAAGTGCCCATCGACCCATAAATGGATGAATAAATTGTGGTATATGTACACCATGGAATACTACACAGCCACAAAGAAAGATGGAGACTTTGCCTCCTTCATGTTTACATGGCTTAGCAAAGTATCTCAAGAATGGAAGAAAAAGTATCCAATGTACTCAACACTATTATGAAACTAATTGTTAGCTATCTTAAGAAAGCTACAATCCAAATGGAGCCCTAGACTACAGGGAAAGGGGGGGAGGGGAGAGGGGAGGATGGGTGAAGAGAATGATATTGTGGGGATCACGCCTATAATTTATCCTATTAGGGTACATGTGAATTTGTCTAAAGGTTGAATATAAATGTCTTAACACAACAATTATGAGAAAGACATGATGGCT
>CAUYQV010055238.1:0-34801 GCA_963574575.1 Galagoides demidoff
CAATTTGAAATATTTTCATCAAACTGGTTAATATAGCCTTCATGTCATTTTCTTAGTTATTGTGTTAAGATGTTTATATTCTACTTTTAGAAAGTAGGATACTTTGTACCTTTGTAAGATAAACCATAGAGGTGATCTCACCAATCACCCTCCCTCCACCCATCCATCCGCTCCCCCTTCCCATATTCTTAGGCTATACTTAGGTTATAGCTTTCATATGAAAGCTATAAATTAGTTTCATAATAAGACTGAGTACATTGGATACTTTTTCTTCCATTCTTGAGATACTTTGCTAAGAAGAACATTTTCCAGCTCCATCCATGTAAACATGAAGGAGGTTAGTCTCCATCTTTCTTTAGGGCTGTACAATATTCCATGGTGTACATATACCACAATTTATTGATCCATTTGTCGGTCGATAGGCACTTGGGCTTCTTCTATAACCTAGCAATTATGAATTGGGCTGCAATGAACATTCTGATATAAATATCTTTGTTGTAGTGTGATTTTTGGTCTTCTGGATATATACCTAGTAGAGGAATTATAGGATCATATAGCAGGTCTATTTTTAGTTCTTTAAGTGTTCTCCAGATGACTTTCCAAAAGGGACATATTAGTTTGCAATCCCACTAGCAGTGCAGAAGTGTTCCCTTTTCTCCACAACCATGCCAGGATCTGTGATGTTGGGATTTCGTGATATGGACCAATCTTACTAGAGTTAGGTGATATCTCAAAGTAGTTTTGCTTTGTATTTCTCTGATGATTAAGGATGGTGAGCATTTTTTCATATATCTGTAGGCCATGTGCCTATCTTCTTCAGAGAATTTTCTCTTCAAGTCCCTTACTCACTCTGTGATGGAATAACTTGTTCTCTTCTTGCTAATACGTTTGAGTTCTCTGTGGATTCTGGTTATTAAACCTTTGTCGGAGACATAACCAGCAAATATCTTCTCCCATTCTGGGGGCTGTCTGCCTGCTTTACTGTGTTTTTGGCTGTGCGGAAGCTTTTTAATTTGATGAGGTCCCAGTAGTGTATTTTTGATGTTGCTTCAATTACCCGTGGGTCCTCTTCATAAAATTTTTGCCCAGGCCAATTTCTTCAAGTGTTTTCCCTACACTTTCTTCTAGTATTTTTATAGTTTCATGTCTTAAATTTAAATCTTTAATCCAGAGAGAGTCAATATTAGTTAGTGGTGAAAGGTGTGGATCCAGTTTCATTCTGCAGGTCGCCAGCCTGTTCGTCCAGCACATTTGTTAAATAGGAAATCTTTTCCCCACTCAATGTTTTTAATTGGCTTGTCAAAGATCAGCTAAGAATGTTAACTTTTAACTTATTTCTCTGAGTTGTACTTTAGGGAGGAAACCATGATAGATTCTAGTAACTAAAGGTAGAGGCAGGGCAGGAAGACGGATGAAGCCTGTTGTCCTGTGTCAGGTGCCTTTTGAAGAATGTTCTATCCTCTCCCTCTGAAGCAGATTTGAAGATTTATGGGGTTTTTGTTAAATCATGGATTTTATTTGGGCCAGATTTAGTTCATGGTTCTTTCGTCAATCTGTGTTTACAATAAACAGCAGTAGATGAGAGCTATGAAAGTCCATTTCTCAGTGATGAGAGTGATAGTCTTAATTTTTTCGAGTGAGTATAATATTTATTTTTGCCTTTAAGCTTAAGTTCTAAAGGGGGGATAGTAGGGAGCTATACCTTATCTTAAAGGTTTAATTTTTAAGAGACTAACTTTTAGTTAACTAAGATACAAATTACCTTTTCACATATCTTCACACGAGCAGTAGCTGCTCTTAGTTTAAATTCCATGAACCGTGACATTTGAGTTAGTAAAATTTATTGTTTTTTTTTTTTTAAATCATAGCTGTGTACATTGATACAATCTTGGGGTACAGTGTGCTGTTTTTATATACAATTTGAAATATTTTCATCAAGCTGGTTAACATAGCCTTCATGTCGTTTTTTTAGGTATTGTGTTAAGACATTTATATTCTACCTTTAGAAAGATTGGCATGTACGCTTGTAAGATGGACCATAGGCGTGATCCCACCAATCACCCTCCTTCCACCCATCCTCCTCCCTCTCCTCCCCTCCCTCTCCCCTTTCCCCATATTCATGGGCTATAATTGGGTTATAGCTTTCCTATGAAAGCTATAAATTAGTTTCATAGTAGGGCTGTTAAAAATTATTGTTTTTGTAATGATCAAGTTTCACTGGCTTGAACACCCATTTGTGAAGTGATTTAAAGTCTTTCTGACCTAAAATAATATGTGTGTGTGTGTTTTAATTCTACTTAATTTTTCTCTTTAGTCTAAAGCACTTAGAATCTCCACACCACTTACTGGTGTGCGGTACGTCAAGGAGAACAGCCCTTGTGTGACTCCAGTTTCCACAGCGACACACAGCTTGAGTCGTCTCCACACCGTGCTGACAGGCCTCAAGAACGCACCCAGTGAGAAACTGGGACAGATCCTGAGGTTAGTTGGAACCCTGGGCCAGATTTGCTTGTTGATTTCTTAAAATTTTTCTTGGTTTTTTTTTTTTTTTTTTTTTTGAGACAGTTTCAAGCTCTCACCCTGGGTAGAGTGCTGTGGTGTCATAGCTCACAGCAACCTCCAACTCTCGGGCTCAAGCGATCCTCTTGCCTCAGTTTTTCTATTTTTAGTAGAGACAGGGTCTCAATTTGGTTAGACTGGTCTTGAACTCATGAGCTCAAGCTACGCACCTGCCTCGGCCTCCTAGAGTGCTGAATTACAGGCGTGAGCCACCGTAATTGTTGATTATTTTCCAATTCACTATTTTAATTTTTCACTATTTGTGCCTAATTCACCCATTGATAATTTTATATCAGTTGCATGCTCTAGAGGTCCCATCAATGTAAGATGTATAAAAAGAAGATCAGAAATCTTTAATGTAGTACAGGAGACAGTAACTAACAACCATGGATACTTCAGAGCAGCAAACTGTCTGCTAAGGTTTCAGCATGGGCAGGGGATCGGTGAGGATGGGAGCTGTTATAGGCCTTGAGGAGAGAGACTGAACTTGAGTAGAGCTCTGGAGGGTAGGTCAGGTCTGAAAAGGCTGATGTCATTCCACATGTTCATAAAGCCGGACAAAACCACTGTGACTTCTGTAAGCTCTGTAAGACATCCTGAGCCTGCAAAAGCAACTGCCTTTAGTTGCTCTGATCTGCCTGGGCCTGTAGGAAGGAGTATCAGTCAGTTTCAGTGAAAAGCACAGGACAGCGAATCTCATTATCTGTGTAACCTTTGGTGAGCTGATTTGAAAAGGTCCTTCCTAGTCCTAACACTTTATGATTTGATGACATAGATAGGACTCCATTTTATTTATGGTTATGGCATCAAGAAGACGCTAGGGGTCAGGCGTGGTGGCTCAGACCTGTAATCCCAGCACGCTGGGAAGACAAGGCAGGTGGATGGCTTGAGCTTAGGAGTTGGAGACCAACCTGAGCAAGAGCCAGACCCTGTCTCTACTAAAAATAGAAAAACTGGCTGGCAGTAGTGGTGGGCACCTATAGTCCCAGCTACTTGGGAGGCTGAGGCAAGAAGGATCACTTGAGCCTAGGAGTTTGAGGTTACTGTGAGCTGTGATGCCACGGCACTCTACCCAGGGTGACTGTCTCAAAAAAAAAAAAAGATGTACACACCTATGTACACACCTAAGAAAACTTCCACTCATGGGTTAACTAAATGCCATGGCTGACAACTTTGTGTTTAAATTTTGGTGAAGTCTGCTTTATTCACAGACCTGACTGTGATTGGCACTCATCCCAGCAGGGTCTCCATGTCCTCTTCCTGACTCCTGCTTTTCGGGGGCACCTTGTTTGCCTTGAATGTAGAACCTTTTCATAAAGACATTTTAGAAGCCTGTCTTGGTTTCTGTGCTTTCCAGATGTCTTTACAATTTCTTTTTTTTTTTTTTTTGAGATGGAGCCTCAAGCTATCCCCCTGGGTAGAGTGCCATGGCATGACAGCTCATAGCAACCTCCAACTCCTGGGCTCAAGTGAGTCTCCTGCCTCCGCCTCCCAAGGAGCTGGGACCACAGGTGCCCACCACAATGCCTGGCCATTTTTTGGTTGCAGGCATCATTGTTGTTTGGCGGGCCCAGGCTGGGGATTCGAACCCGCCACCTTAGGTGTATGTGGCTGGCACCTTAGCCGATTGAGCCACAGGCGCCGAGCCGTCTTTACAGTTTCTAACCAGGCATAATAGCTTCTCTAAAAGTGCCATTAGTGGAATTCAATTTTACCGGTAAATACTACGTAAAACCAAAAGGTCCTGTTTTTACAAAAAGGTGTGTGTTCATAAATAAAATGCTGCTTATATTTGATGTTCAGTAGTATCCTAATGGGATTATCACTGATTTTTATTTTCTTTGTAAATTCCTAAAGTTGCTTCATTTTTACAAGAAATATGTATATTTGTGATCGAGATAAAAGCATAATTGTTACCAAAAAACCCACGTGGTAATAATTTGTATAATGCTTTTTCATTGAACATGTCTTGCTTTCTAATAAAGTGAATATAAACCTTGTTCTGAGGGGAAAATTGTAGAAGGTCATGAATAGTTTATATCAGTGCATAGTGCAGGTTACATACCCCTCATTCTGTTTTCTTCCAGAAGTTTTTAACAAAAGTTGTACTGCCTTCAAGGGAAATAGTTGAGAGCAAGTTTGGTTATCAGTAATGGGGGATATGTGGGGTGAGTGGGGGCCAGTTATAAATGTCAGACGGGCCCAGGCCCATGTTGCTGAACTTACTGCAGTAAGTTATAATCCCACTCAAAATTGTAATACCACCACCTTTGGTAAGGAAGCGTGGGACCTCTTGTGTTTGGTTTTTTGGCCAGGGCTGGGTTTAAACCCACCCCTTCTGGCATATGGGGCCAGCACCCTACTCCTTTGAGCCACAGGCACTGCCCTTTTGTTTTGTTTTTTGAGCTGGGGTTCTGCTGTCTTGCCTGGGATAGAATACAGAGTGCTGTGGCATCATAGTTCCTGCAGTCTCACGTTCTGTGGCTTTTGTGATTCTCTTGCCTCAGCCTTTCCAGTAGCTGGGACTACAGGCGTGTGCCTCTGTGCCCAGCTTATTTGCCTCCTTTTATTTTGAGACAGAGTCTCACTTTGTCGCCCTCAGTAGAGTGCTGTGGCATCATAGCTCACAGAAACATCAAACTCTTGGGCTCTAAGCAGTCCTCTTATCTTAGCCTCCCTGGTAGCTAGGACTGGGGGCATCCACCATAGCGCTGGGCTGTATTTTAGAGATGGGGCTTCATTCACTCTTGCTTATGCTGGTCTCAAATTCCTGAGCTCAAGCAGTCTACCTGCCTCGGCCTCCCAGAGTGCTAGGATTACAGGAATGAGCCACCGTGCCTGCAAATTTCTGGCTTCAAATGATCCCCCTGCCTCAGCCTCTCAGACTGCTACTGTTACAGGCACGAGCCACCTCAAGCAGTCCTCTCACCTTGGCCTCCCAAAATGTTAGGATTATAGGTGTGAGCCACCATGCCCAGATCTGGCAAGACCTTTAATTAGAGAATTTCTTACTTTTTTTAGGGCATGTTCCAGAGATCCAACTCAGGCTATTGCTAACAGATTGAAAGAAATGTATGAAATATATTCTCAGCATTTCCAGCCAGAGGAGGATTTTGGTAATTGTGCTAAAGGTAAATTTTGATATTGTCCACACTGCTCTTATCTTCGAAGTTTCTTGTTAATGAGTCGGAAGTAGGAGGAAAGGATTTGTGACTTTAGACTAAGGGCTAGAACATAGCTGCCTAATTTTTCTGTCAACAAAGTGATTTCTGGCCTTTGCAGTAAGAGAGAAATTTTAGGGGATGTGTTTATCGTGTTCGTCTTCTGATGCTTTTTTACTTGTAGATCTTTAGTTTTCATTTGAAAACTGGAAATGAAATAGAAGTGTAGTGATTCTTCAACCTATTAAGAAAAAGAACAGAAGATAGAGCTGTATATGGCCAAACCCAGCCCAGGAGTTGTTTGATCTGGTGAACTGGAACTAAGTGTGTGTGGAATAGTAACCATTCACATGCTTTGCAGCATAGAGCTGTTTTATTCAAATATACAGGAAAAGGGAGGTTGTCAGTCTCAATGAATGGTACTATAGTTCTTTATACGCAAATTTCATTTCACAGTTTTAGAGAACTGTGAATTTTGTCATGAAGAAAATTAAAGTATCTTAGGGATAATTAAAACTAATTGTAAGGGATATTTCTGAAGCATTGAGTTGGTTTATAAGTTCTGTTTGGTGCATGAAGAGGGAGGGAGGGCCTTCATTTTCCACAATATTTATTTTCTTTTTTGCGTCATTTTTGTGTTTCTCAATTATTTCTACAGAAATTGCCAGCAAACATTTTCGTTTTGCAGAGATGCTTTACTATAAGGTGTTAGAATCTGTGATTGAGCAAGAACAAAAAAGACTGGGAGACACGGATTTGTCTGTGAGTAAAATAGCAAATGGATTAATCAGTGAAGTGTCACTTCCTTCCTGCCCACCAGCCCCAGAAAGGAATTATTGAGGAAATCATACATAGCTTTGAGGGAATCAAGTTGGCACCTGAGGAGTCTTGTGTTCTGAGCCCTCTGACCTTCCGTCCTCTCTTCGGCAGGCATGTGTGATCATGTATAACTTCCAGGGGTGGAAGATTCCACAATCAGAGTCAAACGTTTAGGCTTAACCTGAAGTTGTTAGGGGTTTATTTGTTTGTTTGTTTGTTTGTTTGCAGTTTTTGGCCAGGGCTGGGTTTGAACCCGCCACCTCCAGCATATGGGGCCGGCACCCTACTCCTTTGAGCCACAGGCGCTGCCCATAACATAGAGTTTTTATGCAAGCATTATACAGCCAGAATAAATTGAGTATTGACTGGTTAGGACTTTTTTTTATTTTTAAAAGATAGGGTTTCACTCTGGTACTCAGGCTGGAAGTGCAGGGGCAGGATCATAGTTCACTGTAACATCCAAATCCTGGGCTTGACCAGCCTCCTGCTTTAGCCTCCCAGGCAGCTAGGATTGGTATGCACCACCATGCCTGGCTAATTAAAAAAATTTTTTTAGAGACAGAGGTTTCAATATTTTGCCCAAATTGGTCTCAAATTCCTGATATAATGTGATCATACTATCTTGGCCTCCCAAAATGCTAGAATCACAGGTATGAGCCATAGTCCCCGTCTGGATAGAAGTTTAGCATAAATATTCAACCATTCCTCTTTGGCTAAGAAAATTATTTTTCCTAGATTTTCCTATAAATTTATATTTAATAACATCAATAAAAACTTTTTGAAAAGCTAATTTTTAAAGTAACATTTCAAAGAAAATTGTAAAACTGATCAGTATTCTAATTTCTTGTAACTATTTACATTTTATTTATTTATTTATTTATTTATTTATTTATTTATTTTTTTAGAGACAGAGTCTCACTTTATTGCCCTTGGTAGAGTGCTGTGGCGTCACAGCTCTCAGCAACCTCTGACTCCTGGGCTTAGGCGATTCTCCTGCCTCAGCCTCCTGAGTAGCTGGGACTAAAGGTGCCCACCACAATGCCCAGCTATTTTTTTTGTTGCAGTTTGGCCAGGGCTGGGTTTGAACCTGCCACCTTAGGTATATGGGGCCGGCGCCCTACTCACTGAGCCACAGGTGCCGCCCTATTTACATTTTTTTTAATGTATAAAAAATGCCTACAAATGGCTGTATTAACTTAAAGAGCTGTTTTATGACTTAATTTTTTTGTGTAAAAACATAGCTGCAGGTCAGGAGCTAATAAATAATGTATTTGGTGAGATGTTCATAACAGTTACCCTTCAGCTATTTGAGTTTTAATTCAGTGTCATTAATTAAGTTCAGTCACAGCATTGTATAACCGCCACCACTATATCCATCTCCAGAACTCTGTCATCCCAACCTGAAAGTGATCCAGGTTAAATGCTCCCTCCTCATCCGCCCCCTCTGTCCTGGTACCACTGCTGCTCTACTTGGGTTCTGTGAACTTGGTATCCATCCTACTGGGTGTGAAGTTGGCATCTCCAGGTGCTTTTGGTTTGTGTTTCCCTAGTGCCTGTGATGCTGGGAACTTACCATGTGTTTGTTGGCTCTTTTATACCTTCTTAAAGAAATTCAAGTCCATTCAAGTACTTTTTTATTTTGGTTATTTGCTCTTTTGTTGACAAGTTTTAGGAGTTCTTTCTATGTCTGGATATTAATCCTTTATCAGATATATGACTTGCCATTGTTTTCTCCCATGCTGTGATTATCATTATACTTTGTTCAGTCTCCTTCCCTGCACAAAAGTTTTTAATTTTGATGAAATCCAGTTTATCTTTTTTGTTGCCTGTACTTCTGTTGCCTGACTAACTTTTAAAAAAATAACATTGTTATTTAAAAAATAACATTGTATAACTTTTAACAAGTTATACCTTTGTCTAACTTCGGGAAATTATAAGCTAAAAGAAGAAAATAAAAATCATCTGTGATCTTGCGATGGACGTGCTGACTTTGGCACCCGGTCAGTCACCTGCCTGCCTGCCCTTCCTCTGTTGTTTTATGGCAGTGGCCTGTTTTGAAACATCTTTCCATATTGTTATTCTCTAAGCATCAGGATTGTGTATTATGGTTAGGGATGTAATCTTTTTCATCAGTTATATTTCATAATACAACAGTTTTTAAGTCTTATAATTTTTTTTTTTTGGAGGCAGAGTTAAACTTTGTCACCCTCGGTAGAGTGCTGTGGCATCCCAGCTCATAGCAGCCTCAAACTCTTGGGCTCAAGTGATCCTGTTGCCTTAGCTTGTCATTCTTAGTAGAGACTGAGTCTTGCTCTTGTTTAGGTCTTGAATTGGTGAGCTCAAGTGATCCATCCACCTCAACCTCCCAGAGTGTTAGGATTACAGGCGTGAGCCACTGCGCCTGGCCTTAAGTCTTATACTTTTTAAAAATATTTTTTTGTTTTTAAAAATGGGCTTCTTTATACAGTAAGAAAAGTTTCGTTAAGAAGATGAGCACATTTTACTCAAAACATAAGACTTTCTTTGATATTTTCATTTAATTGGGTATAAAATGTTTTTTAAGAATAAGCTAATAAGGGCAGCACCTATGGCTCAAAGGAGTAAGGCTCTGACCCTATATGCCGGAGGTGGCAGGTTCAAGCCCAGCTCCAGCCATAAACTGTAAAAAAAAAAACCAAAAAAAAGAATAAGCTAATATAGGGCACCGCCTGTGGCTCAGTGAGGAGGGCGCTGGCTGCATATACTGAGGGTGGCGGCGGGTTCAAACCTGGCCCCGACCAAACTGCAACAACAACAACAACAAAAAGAATAAGCTAATGTGACTTGGTGTCCATAGCACAGTGGTTACAGTGCCAACCACATACACCAGGGGTGGCGGGTTGAAACCGGCCGGGCCTGCTAAACAACAATGACAGCTGCAACAAAAAATAGCTGAGCACTGTGGCAAGCGCCTATAGTCCCAGCTACTTGGGAGGCTGAGGCAAGAGAATCACTTAAGCCCAAGAGTTTGAGGTTGCTGTGAGTTGTGACGCCATAACACTCTACTGAGGGTGACAGAGTGAAACTCTGTCTCAAAAGAAAAAAAAAGAATAAGCTAATGTTTCTAAATGCTAATAACTTTATTTTATAGGGTATTCTGGAACAAGATGCATTCCACAGATCACTCTTGGCTTGTTGCCTTGAGGTCGTCACTTTTTCTTATAAGCCGCCTGGGAATTTTCCATTTATTACTGAAATATTTGATGTGCCACTGTATCATTTTTATAAGGTATTTTTAAAAAATATAATAATGAAGAAACTATAGATGAGACTAACTTCCTGTTGTTAGTCATTTAGTTCAGTTAACATCTAAGAACATTTATTGTTTTTAGTTACATATTTCATAGATCTGTATTTGGAGAGTAGAGAGGAAATAGAATCTTAAGACTTACATAAATTTTAATACTCTATTAAAGCTCTATTTTGCATAAAAGTTTCATTTGATTCCTTTTATCTAATAAAAGCTTTTAAGATACTGTGATTTTATGAGCTAATACGGCTGTTTTAAAAGGCAGCACATATCACTAGCTAATCTTATATAGCAGCCTTTTATTTTATGAAAGTTAAATAGAATTGGTGGAGTCAGGAAAAAAAAACAAGTTCCCTTTCACACGTCACAAAGAGGCGTGGAGTTAAAATCGTGATTTGGTAGTTGTTCCTTCTTGATACTGACTTAGCACCTGAGCTTAGCATAACTTTCCTATGATAGTCACAACTAATTTTTATAGTGGCATAGGTTGAATGTTTAGAGAATTTTTATTTGAAATTTGATAATGCTTTTTAACCTTAATACACAAGGCATGTTTTTCATTTAAAAATTTCAAAAATATAGTGTATAAAAGATTTTATAATTCATACTTGTAGTTCAGATGTTTACAAACAGTGAAAAGAAGAGCAGCTACTACTTTTCAGCTTGTAATTTTTGATGCATTTATTTATTAAATATTTACAAATTTTGCTAATCATTATGATGTGAGCCAGGCCATTTTTCTTTATTTCAGGTGATAGAAGTCTTTATAAGGGCTGAAGATGGGCTTTGTAGAGAGGTGGTCAAACACCTTAATCAGATTGAAGAACAGATCTTAGATCACTTGGCGTGGAAACCGGAGTCCCCACTCTGGGAGAGAATCAGAGACAATGAAAACAGAGTTCCTACGTGTGAAGAGGTTTGTGAAAATATCTTAGCATCTTTCTGTAAGAAAAGTACATAGAGAGCAATTAAATGTCGTATCTTCCTTTTAGGAGTAGGAGGGTGGCAGTTATCAAAGAGGAAACAAGGCTCAAATAATTTGTTGTTGCCCCCGGGTTTCAGTGGCAGAACAAATTCAGTGTTCTTTCTTGATTTCCTGATCAAGTTTCTGTCCCTTAGAGTGGTTCATGTTCTGACTCTCCAAATACGTAATGAGAGTTGATTCATACTTAGTATCAAATGACCAGGTTTTGAATTTTTAAAGACTGCCATAAACTTTTTAAATGTAATATGAAAATGGAAAAGACAGCTATTTTATTTTGATGGAATAACTAATGAACGAAGGTAGTTTTTTTTCTTTTGCATTGGATAATTTATTCTGCTTTTTATTAAAATGCTTTTCTGGATATTACCATTCTGCATAAACAACTCTTTGTAGGTCATGCCTCCTCAGAACCTGGAAAGAGCAGATGAAATTTGTATTGGTGGTTCCCCTTTGACTCCCAGAAGGGTGAATGAAGTTCGTGCCGACACTGGAGGACTTGGAAGGAGTAAGTTTAAAATACTAGGGGGACTGTTGGGGCCTAACGTCTGGAAATTTACTTTTCATTTAAGCCTCCAAGTATATTTAATAGGGGATATATGATAGAAAATATACTATGCATTTCAGCAACACATAGATCACTTAAATGCTTTTAAGGAATATTTAGGAACACAGAAAAATACAAAACACTGGCTGTTTTTATAGACAAAGTCTTGCTCTGGCTCAGGCTGGTCTCAAACCTGTGAACTGAGGCAATCCCCCCTGCTCGGCCTCCCAGAGTGCTAGGATGACAGGCGTGAGCCACTGTGCCCGACCTACAAATATCTGTTAAAAAGAATGCTGGCCAGGCTCCTTGGGTCATGCTTGTCATCCTAGCACTCTGGGAAGCCAATGCCAGAGAATCACTTGAGGCCAGGAGTTCTAGAGCAGCCTGAGGAAGAGCAAAACCCCATCTCTACAAAAAATAGCAGGGTGTGGTTATGTCCTTATAGTCTTAGCTAGGCAGGAAGATTACTTGAGCTTAAGAGTTTGAGGTTGCAGTGAGCTATGATGATGCCACTGTGCTCTAAACCGGAAGAGCAAGACCCTGTCTCAAAAAAAAAAAGGATAGGCTGGGTGTGGTGGGTTACAGCTATAATCCTGGCCCTCTGGGAAACCCAGGTGTATAGGGAACTTGAACTCAGGAGTTTGAAAACAGGCTGAGCATGAGTGAGAGCCCCATCTCTACTAAAAATAGAAAAACCAGCTGGATGTTGTAGCAGGCACCTGTAGTCCCAGCTACTCAGGAGGCTGAAGCAAAAGGATCACTTGAGCCTAGGACTTTGAGGTTGCTGTGAGCTATGATGCTATATCTCTCTAGCATGGGCAAAAGAGTGAGACTCTGTCTCAAAAAAAAAAAAAAAGATAGAATGCTATACATTTATTATGATCCCTATTTTTAAAGTGTATGTTTATCTATATGCATACAAAAGGGTAGAAATGGAAAAAACTAAACTATTTAGAATGAATATTCGGCATGGTGCCTGTGGCTCAAGCGGCTAAGGTGCCAGCTACATACGCCTGAGCTGGCAGGTTCAAATCCAGCCCTGGCCCGCCAAACAGCAATGACAGCTGCAATCAAAAAATAGCCGGGCATTATGGCAGGTGCCTGTAGCCCCAGCTACTTGGGAGGCTGAGGCAGGAGAATTGCTTGAGCCCAGGAGTTAGAGGTTGCTGTGAGCTGTGATGCCAGGACACTCTACCCAGGGTGACAGCTTGAGGCTCTGTCTCAAGAAATAAAAAAATAAAAATAAATAAATGAGTTAAACAGGTGTTTTCAAGGTGAAAACCAACTTACCAGTACAATGTTTCGAACCTTCTGGAATGGCACCATTCCAGATGAAAATGAAATCATGGCAAGCTCAAATTCAGGCAAACAATTTTATGCATTTTGACACGTTGGCTAAATAGTCCTGTGAACAGGGAGAAATACACAGTCTTACTTTTTTATGTGATTTAAGAATTTGAAAAGAGATTTCAAGATTTCTGGGAAAATAATTTTTTGGTGCATTTGAGACTTTTCATTGGACATAAATGTTAAATGCCAATTTCCATATGGAATGCACAGAGCTGCAGTCTGATGCAGTGGCTCCCGCCTGTAATCCTCGCACTCTGGGAGACTGAGGGGGGTGTATTACCTGAGCTCAGGAGTTTGAGCCCAGCGTGAGCAAGAGTGAGACCCCCATCTCTACTAAAAATAGAAAAACTAGCTGGGTGTAGTGGTGAACACCTGTAGTCCCAGCTATCAGAAGGCTGAGGCAAGAGAACTGCTCAAGCCCTAGACTTTGGGGCTGCTGTGGGCTATAATGACACCATAGCACAGCACTCTACCCAGGACGCAGAGCGAGACTGTCTCAAAGGAAAAAAAAGGAGAAGAAAAACATTTGATCATGTCTCTTTCCTGGACTTTCGTAGCTTCCCATCTTCTCAGAGATAAACGTCCCTCCCTTGCTTCACAGTCATCCTTTACACATGCTATTCTTTTTGCCACCACCTACAGTTGTGAGCACAGTTTTCATGAAGGAAGCATATTAAGAATGAAATTAGGGGCTCGGCGCCTGTGGCTCAATCGGAGACTCGGGAGGTTGCTATGAGCTGTGATGCCATGGCACTCTACCCAGGGGGATAGCTTGAGGCTCCATCTCAAAAAAAAAAAAAAAAGAATGAAATTAGAACCAAAGTATCTGATGAGCTCCTTGAGAACTCACTGAGAATTGCATCAAACCACATACTAATGAATTCACTTTCTCAAATACAATGTCAAGTATCCCACTAGTTTTATGCTGTCCACTTTTCTTTTAATTTTATAATAAAAAAATCAAAAAGCTCAAAGATATTTTATTAAATGCATGCGTAGATACATATATTTTCTTTCTTTTTTTTTTTTTTTTTTTGAGACAAAGCCTCAAGCTGTCCCCCTGGGTAGAGTGCCATGGCATCACAGCTCATAGCAACCTCCAACTCCTGGGCTCAAGCCAGTCTCCTGTCTCAGCCTCCCAAGTAGCTGGGACCACAGGCGCCCGCCACAACACCTGGCCATTTTTTGGTTGCAGCCATCGTTGTTGTTTGGCGGGCCGGGCTGGGGACTTGAACCCTCCACCTTAAGTGTACGTGGCTGGCGCCTTAGTCGACTGAGCCACAGGCACCCAGCCGATACGTATATTTTCTATATTAGTGACCTTCAGACTTGAGACCTGCTCAATGACTTTAAAAGGCCCTCTGGACTGGGGACGGTGGTTCATGCGTGTAAATCCTAGCACTCTGGAAGGCTGAGGCAGGCGCATCCTTTGAGTTCAGGAGTTTCTCAGCCTGAGAAAAGAGCAAGATCCCATCTCTACTAAAAATAGAAAAATTAGCCAGGCATTGTGGCAGGTGCCTGTAGTCCCAGCTACTCAGGAGGCTGAGGCAAGAGGATCACTTGAGCCCAGGAGTTTGAGGTTGCTGTGAGCTAGGCTGATGTTGTAGCACCCTACCCAGGGTAAGACAGTGAGACTGTGTCTCAAAAAATGTGTAAAAAAAATAAAAAACTCTCCGAACACGCCGTTGCCTAATTAGGATTATTATGTGAAGACTTTTTTGCTTATCTGTAGTGGCAGATGTTGCAAAATTATACATGGACCTTTTTTGCTCATCAGCTTTCGTTAGTGCTTGTGTATTTAATCTTTGGCCCAAGACAACTCTTATTTCGGAGATGCCAAAAGGTTGGACACCCCTGTAATAGTGTTTGTTTGGAGTGATGAAAAATTTTAGAAGTAGTTAAGAATATAATGCCACTGAATTGTACACTTTAAAATGGTTTACGTGCTGAATTTTGTTATATATTTTACCATAATTATAAAACTTAATAACATGCCAGAAAGCATTGAATTCTACAATTTAAATGGGCGAAAAGCATGGTATGTGAACTATATCTCAATAAAGTTATTTTATAAAATAAACTATCCTTAATTAAATCCAAACCATGTATGTATACCTTTCCAAAGAATATTACTGAGCTTTAATAATTTTCTGTATTTGGAGAAAGATGCAAATTTAGAACACCAGGGAGGGGATGCTCCTGTATCATACTGGCATCAGGTCCTTCTATCAAGTAGTGGCTTTATAGTAAAGTTACATCTTACTTGAGTGTTAGGTAGAAGTTAAATAAGGTGAAAGGCTCAAGAGGCTAAGGCGCCACCCACATGCACCTGAGCTGGCGGGTTCTAATCCAACCCTGGGCCCGCCAAACAACAATGACCGCTGCAACCAAAAAATAGCCAGACGTTATAGTAAGCGCCTGTAGTCCCAGCTACTCGGAAGGTGGAGGCAGGAAAATCACTTGAGCCCAGGAGTTGGAGGTTGCTGTGAGCTGTGATGGCATGGCACTCTACCCAGGGCAACCACTTGAGGCTCTGTCTCAAAAAAAAGAGAGAGCAAATAGAACAAGGAGGCTGGTCACTGTGGCTCATGCCTGTAATCCCCACCACTCTGGGAGGCCAAGATGGGCAGATCGCGTGAACTCAGGAGTTCAGAGAGCAGCCTGAGCAAGATTGAAGCCCCGTCTCTAAAAATACCCCTGTATTATGGTGGGTGCCTAAAGTACTCAGCACTTGGGAGGCTGAGACAAGAGAATCACTTGAACCCAAAGAGTTTGAGGTTGCTGTGAGCAATGATGCCATCACATTCAAGCAAGGATGACAGAGTGACACTCTGTCTCACAAAAATTAAAAGAAAAATAGAGTAAGTCCTTACATTGCCCCTAAATCATGAAGGCCCTGTGGTAGCAGAGGAAAAAGTGTAGTTTGGTTTAGGCAGGGGGTGGTAGAGAAGGGAACAATCCAAGACAAAAAAAATTCCTTTTTAAATTTTGCTCTCAGTAGTGTTGAGTTGAATTTTTATTAGTGGAATGTAGGTATGATATGACCTCTGTACTTTTTGTTTGGTTTTTAAATGATGAAATTTTTCAAACTGTAATTTTTTTTTTTAACTGTTTAACAGCTTGGATGGAAGCCAGATCTCAGGCTCGCTGAGTTAATGGTTGGTTTGTTTCACCCTAGACATCACCTCTCCAGCCACACTCTATGACAGGTACAGCTCCCCGACAGCCGGCACCACCAGAAGGCGGCTATTTGTCGAGAGTGACAGCCCCTCTGACGGAGGAACACCTGGGCGCCTTCCCCCACAGCCCCTGGTCAATGCTGTGCCTGTGCAGAATGTGTCTGGGGAAGCTGTTTCTGTCACACCAGTTCCTGGACAGACACTGGTCACCATGGCAACCGCCACTGTTACAGCTAACAATGGACAGACAGTAACCATTCCCGTCCAAGGTAAGGAAGGCAGAGACGGATATTGAGTTCTTTCTTGGTGTTTATTGGAAAGGTACCTGGGATTTGGCTGAAGTGACTCCATATGGGACAGAGGGAATGATGGGGACAGGGGACTGGAAGGGAGAAATTGGAAGAATGCTCTGCCTGGAGAGCTTTGATCAGCATTTTCGTCGTGCTTTCTCTCCTCTGTGACAAACTGCAGGTATTGCCAATGAAAACGGAGGGATCACGTTCTTCCCAGTGCAAGTCAACGTTGGTGGACAGGCACAGGCTGTGACAGGCTCCATCCAGCCCCTGAGCGCTCAGGCCCTCTCTGGAAGTCTGAGCTCTCAGCAGGTGACAGGAACAACTCTGCAAGTCCCTGGTCAGGTGGCCATTCAACAGATTTCCCCAGGTGGCCAACCACAGAAACAAGGCCAGCCTTTAACCAGCAGCAGTGTTAGGCCCAGGAAGACCAGCTCTTTATCGCTTTTCTTCAGAAAGGTAATTTTTCACGTACCCCTATCCAGAGCATGAGCTTGGGAAATAAAAGTGTTAAACAAAGTTTCAGATGGTTTTGTTTATCTATTAGGTTTACCACTTAGCAGGTGTCCGCCTTCGGGATCTTTGTGCTAAATTAGATATTTCTGATGAACTGAGGAAAAAAATCTGGACCTGCTTTGAGTTCTCCATAATTCAGTGTCCTGAACTTATGATGGACAGACATCTGGACCAGTTATTAATGTGCGCCATTTATGTGATGGCAAAGGTGAGTGCCCTTCGGAATGGAAAAAGTAAAGATATTGCTTCTTTACTTAGAACATTTCTAACAGGTTTACTGAGATATAACTTGTTGTATATCATATCATTCATCCATCTAAAATGTACAACTGAATGGGTCTTAGTATATTCACAGATATGTGCAATTGTCATCGCAATTTTAGAACATAATATTCCATTGTATAGTTATGCCAAGGGTTTTTGCTTTTGCTTTGGGGTTGGTTATTTTGTTTGTTTTTGAGACAGAGTCTTGCTCTGTCACCAGGCTGGATTGCAGTGGCATCATCGTGGCTCAGCAGTCCTCCTGCCTCAGCCATCTGAATACGTGGGACTACAGACATCTGTCATGATGCCTGCCTACTTTTTCTATTTGTAGTAGAGACGGGGTCTCACTCTTTCTCAGGCTGATCTTGAACTCTTGTGCTCAAGCAATCCTTCTGCCTCAGCCTCTCAGAAGGCTGGTGTTATAGGAATGAGTCACCACGCCTGGCCCACTACAGTATTTTCATCCATTTATCAGTTGACAGACACTAGGTTGTTTCTACCTTGCAGCTTTTTTGTGTGACACTGCTGTTAGTATTTGTGTGCAAGCTTTTGTGTAGAGATGTTTTCATTTCTCTAGAGTGTGAACTTGGGAATGGTTTGCTGGGTCATCTGCTAACTCTGTTTTAACCATTTGAGGAAGTGCCAGACTGTTTTCCAAAGTACTTACCATTTTACTTTCTCCCAGTATATATAAATGTTTTAATTTCAACACCTTTTATTAACTTATTTTGTTTAAATACTTACTGTGAAATCCACATGATATAAAATTAACCCTTGGAAAGTGAACAGTTCAGTGGCGTTAGTGCATTCACGCTGCTGCCTACTCCCTCCCTCTGTCTGGTTCCAGAACATTTCCAATTCTGCAAAGTAAAACTCCTTACCCATTAAGTAGTTTCTCCCCTTCTCCTTCCCTCAGCACCTGCAACCAGCAGTTTGCATTCTGGCTTCACTGACTTATCTGTTCTTGACAGTTTATAGAATGGGACGGTACAGGAGGTGGGCGTGGCTTCTTAGGATGATGCTTGAGGCTTATCCACGTCATGGCATGTATCTGCACTTCATCCTCTGTGGTTGAATGATGTTTCAGGCTTATCCACGTCGTGGCGCATATCTGCACTTCATCCTTTTCTGTGGTTGAATGATACCCTCTTGAATGGATATGCCACCATTTGTCCATTCATCCACTGACAGATATTCGGGCTGTTTCTACCCTTTGGCAATAGTTAATAGGGCTGTTGCGAACGTGTAGATACATGTACTTGTTTGAGTGCCTGTTTTCAATCCTCTTAGGTAATACATAGGAATAGAATTGTAGGGTCATTTGAAGAACCATCTAGAGTAGCCGTTCTCAACCTATGGGTCACGACCTGCAGGAACTGTATTAAAGGGTCGCGGCATTAGGAAGGTTGAGAACCACGGATCTAGAGTAAGGTGCTCCATGTTACAACGCTGCCTGTAGTACGTGAGTTCCAGTTTCTCTACATCCTTGCCAACTTTAAGTTTTTGAAACCTGTGGCTCAGTGGGGAGGGTGCCAGCCCATATACTGAGGGTGGCAGGTTTGAACCCGGCCCCAGCCAAACTGCAACAAAAAATAGCCAACTGTGGGGTGGGCACCTGTAGTCCCAGCTACTTGTGAGGCTGAAGCAAGAGAATCACCTAAGTCCAGGAGTTGGAGGTTGCTGTGAGCTGTGACACCACGGCACTCTACGAGGGCAATAAAGTAAGACTCTATCTCTTAAAAAAAAAAAAAAGAAAGAAAAAGAAATTTTTAGTATAACCATCCCAGTGGTTATTTTATTTTATCTAAACAATAGTGCTTTATTGATAAAAAAGTTAGTTTAAATGGATACAAAATTGCTGTGTAAAATAAGTGTTTTCAAAATACATTTCTCATCCCAGTGGTTACGGAATGGTATCTCATTGTGGTTTTGATTTGTATTTCCCAAATGACCAATGATGTTGAGTATCTTTCATTGTAGTTTGTTGGCTAGTATAATCTGAGTTCTTAATTGTAGCCATTCTAGTGCTTGTTAAGTGCTGTGTCATTGTGGTTTTAATTTCCATTTGCCTGATATCCAGTATATCTTCATGTGTTTACTGGCCATTTGTACATCTTCTTTGGAGAAATATCTGTTTAAATCCTTTCCCCATTTTTTTTTTTTTTTTGAGACAGAGCCTCAAGCTGTTGCCCTGGGTAGAGTGCTGTGGCATCACAGCTCACAGCAACCTCCAACACCTGGGCTCAAGCAATTCTTTTGCCTCAGCCTCCCACGTAGCTGGGACTACAGGCACCCGCCACAATGCCTGGCTATTTTTTGGTTGCAGCCGTCATTGTTGTTTCGTGGGCCTGGGCTGGATTCGAACCCACCAGCTCAGGTGTATGTGGTTGGCACCTTAGCTGCTTGAGCCAGAGGTGTCGAGCCATCCTTTCCTCATTTTTAAATTGGGTTGGTTCATGGTCAGAGACTGAGAATAAACTTTTCTGAGTTTAAAAGAATCAATCAAAAAATTGATTATTTTTCTGTTTATTATTGACGTGTTGAAGTTCTTTATATATTCTAGATATAATGATCTTGTCAGTATGTGATTTGCAAGTATTTTCTCCTGTGCATTATCATTTCACTTACCTGATAGTGTCCTAGAAGCATGGAAGTTATAAATTTTGATGAAGTCCAGTGACCTATATTTTAGTTAGTTGCTTGTGCTTGTGCCAAATCTGAGGTCGTGAAGTTTAATCCCTATGTTTTCTTTTGAGGTTTATAGTTTTTTGACTGTATATGTCAATCTTTGATCCACTTTGAGTAATTTTTGTATGAGATAGAAGTCTAGCTTCATTCTTTTGCTGTGTAGCTGTCCTAAGCCATTCTTGAAAAGACTTTTTTTCCCCCTACTGAATGGTCTTGGCACCTGTCTCAAAAATCAGTTGGCCATAGGCACTTGGGTTTATTTCTGGACTCTAAATTCTATTCCATTGGACTGTATGTCTGTTCTTATGTAGTACATAGTCTTTTGATTACTGTTGCTTTTTTATAAGTTTTGAAATTGAGAAATTTGAGTTTTTCTACTATTTATTTTGGCTATACTAAGTCCCTTAAAAAGTGAATTTTAGAATCCTATTGCCAGTTTTACAAGGAGTCAGCTGGGTTTTTGATAGGGTGGCGTTGAATCTATAGATCAATTTGGGGAGTACTGCTATTTTAGTAATTTTAAGTCTCTGATCTATGAACATGGATGTTTTCCATTTATTTATTTGTAGAGACAGTATCTTACTTTATTGCCCTTGGTAGAGTGCCATGGCATTACACAGCTCACAGCAACCTCCAACTCCTGGGCTTAGGCGATTCTCCTGCGTCAGCCTCCTGAGTAGCTGGAACCACAGGTGCCCGCCACAAAGCCCGGCTATTTTTTTGTTGCAGTTTGGCCAGGGCGGGTTTGAACCTGCCACCCTCAGCATATGGGGCGGGCGCCCTGCCCACTGAACCACAGGCACAGCCAGTATGTTTTCCATTTATTTAGATCTTCTGTTTCTTTTAACAATGTTTTTTGCTCTTTATTGTGTACATTTTGCATTATTTTGTTAAACTTCTTCTGCTTTTTTTCTGTTATCTGTCACTGAAAGTGACAGGGTCTCAGGTTGAGCTTAAATTTCTGGATTCAAGTGATCTTCCTGCCCCAGTCTCACGAGTGGCTGGGACCTCAGGGCTGTGCCATTCTGCCTGGCTCGCATGTTCTTTTTGATGCTATCATCAGTGCACTTGTTTCATTGTTACTGTGTTCATTCCAAGTGTACAGAAACACAATTGATTTTTGTTTACTTTTTAATTTTATTTTTAGCTGGCCCAGGCTGGGTTTGAACCCGCCACCCTCGATGTATGAGGCTGGCGCCCTGACTACTGTGCTACAGGAGCTGAAACCACGATTGATTTTTGTATATTGATCTAGTATCTCGTAACCTTGCTGAACTTAATTATTGGTACTAATAGTTTTTTAGTGGTTTCCTTAGGATTTCTGTTTGTGAGATTACATAATCTTATAATTTAACTTCTTTTTGTCCAAACTGGATGCCTTTCACCCCTTTTTCCTTCCTAATTACCTTGGCTAGAACCTCCAGAACATTTTTTTTTTTCCAAGTTAGTTTCTTTTTTCTGGTTTTGTTTTTTTTTTTTTTTTTGAGATGGAGTCTCCCTGTGTCACCCTTGGTAGAGTGCTGTGCCTTCACAGCTCACAGCAACCTCAAACTCTTGTGCTTAAGTAATTCTCTTGCCTCAGCCTCCCAAGCAGCTAGGACTGGGGGTTTTTTTTGTTTGTTTGTTTTTTGTTTTTTAAGTAATAAAAGAAAAATAACCACAGTGCCTGGCTATTTTTTTGTTGCAGTTGTCATTGTTGTTTAGCAGGCTGGGGCCACATTTGAACCCACCAGCCTCAGCATATGTGGCCGTTGCCCTAACCACTGAGCTACAGGTGCTGAGCCAAGATACAGTTTCACTCTGATGCCTGGGGTAGGGCGCCATGGCCTCAGCCTAACTGATTGCAACCTCAAACTCCTGGGCTCAAGAGATCCTTCTGCCTAAGCCTCCTGAGTACCTGGGACTGTAAGTGCACACCACCATACCTGGCAGATTTTTCTATTTTTATTGATTTATTTGAATTTTTCTATTTTTAGTAGAGATAGAATCTTACTCTTGCTCAGGCTGATCTTAAACTCTTGACCTCAAGTGATTCTCTTGCCTCAGCCTCCCAGAGTACTAGGATTACAGTTGTGAGCCACCATGCCTGGTTTAGAACAATATTGAACAGAAGTATTAAAAACAGAAATTCTTATCTTGATTCTTATCTTACCAGGGAGGCATCTTGTCTTTCACCATTGAAGTATGCTATTAGCTATGGTTTTTTCATAGATGCCCCTTATCAGACTGAGGAAGTCTTACTCTGTTGCCAGGGCACAGTGGCCTCATCAAATCTCAGTGCAATCTCAAACTCCTGGGCTCAAGTGATCGTCCTCTCTCAGTCTTCCAAAGTGCTAGGATTATAGGGGTGAGATACCATGCCCAGTCTCCTTCTATTCCTGATTTGTTGAGTAGTTTTTTTTTTTCATGAAAGGCTATTAGATTTTGTTAAATGCTGTGTCCACTGAGATCATTTATTTTTTAAATTGTTAATATAGTATATTACATGTGTTGATGTTCATGTGGTAAACCAGCTGTGCATTCCTGCCGTAAATTAAGGTGACCAGACGTCTGGCTTTTTAACAATTTGTCACACATCCTGCAGCATTTTTAAAAAGTCCCAATTTTTGGAAAGAATGCATGACAAGCTAGGGAACCGGAGAATGGGAAGGGAATATAAGGTTTTTGCCTGCTGAAAAGGTTAGTGTAACTTCATTTGGAAATGAAAAGGCTAATGTAAACTCCCTGCTCCCCTCCTGGGCAAGATCTCCCAGGTGGACCAGTGCCCTACTCCTTTGAGCCGCCCTATACATAATTTTTTTTTCTTTTTTTTTTTTTTGAGACAGAGCTCAAGCTGTCCCCCTGGGTAGAGTGCCATGGCATCACAGCTCACAGCAACCTCCAACTCCTGGGCTCAAGCAAGTCTCCTGCCTCTGCCTCCCAAGTAGCTGGGACCACTGGCACCCGCCACAACACCTGGCTATTTTTTTTTTTTTTTTTTTTGGTTGCAGCCATCATTGTTGTTTGGCAGGCCTGGGCTGAATTCAAACCTTCCACCTTAGGTGTATATGGCTGGCACCTTAGCCACTTGAGCCACAGGCGCCAAACCACATAATTTTTCTTAATGTATATTATATTTGTAAATTATACTTATGTTGAAATTAAAAAAAATATATTACAATACTGTTTTTGCAGTGTATGAAAATTTTTGTTGCTCCACATAGACCAAAATTTTAATTAAAAACCCCCACCCCTGTCAATGGTGTCCCCCTTTACCAATGTTAAAATCTGGTCACCTTACCGTAAATCCCTCTTGGCCATGGTGTATAATTTTTATATGTTGCTGGGTTGGGTTTGGTAGTAGTTTATTAAGGAATTTTGTCCTCATCCATAAAAGATGTTGGTCTGTAGTTTTCTTGTATGGCTATGTCTGGTTTTATTATTAGAGTGATATGGCTTCTTAGCTTTTTGATTAAGATCAAGTGTATTATGAGTGTAATATTGACCTTTTAGAATGAACAGGGAAATGTGACCTCTTCTTCTATGTTTGGTATTAATTCTTTAAAAGTTCGGTAGAATTCAGCAGTGAAGCTACTGGGGTTTTCCTTGTGGGTAGTTCATTGATAAATAATTCAGTTTTTTTTTTTCTTATTATAAATCTAGTTAGATTGTCTGTCTCTTCTAGAATCAGGTTTGGTAAGTCTGTGTTTTTCTAAGAATTTGTCTGTTTCCTGTAGGCTCCCTAATATAATTATTTATAACACTTTGGTATACTCTCTTTATTCTTCAAGGTAAGTAGTAATTTCCTTTCATTTCTGTTTATAGTAATTGGAGTCTTCTCCCTTTTTCTTGGTCTACCTGAAAGTTTGTCAATTTTGTTGATTTTTTTCAAAAACTCCACTTTTTGATTTTATTTCTGTATTTTTCTATTTTCCATTTCAATAATAAGGATGCTATTGTAAATGCACTCTTACTCTAATCTTTATTTTCCTTTCTGCTTGCTTTAGGCTTAGTTTT
The DNA here is from genome assembly GCA_963574575.1 of Galagoides demidoff. NCBI lineage: Eukaryota > Metazoa > Chordata > Mammalia > Primates > Galagidae > Galagoides > Galagoides demidoff. Next base: position 23,644 of record CAUYQV010055238.1, read on the forward strand.
TGCTTTTTTTTTTTTTTTTTTTGAGACAGAGCCTCAAGCTATCCCCCTGGGTAGAGTGCCATGGCATCACAGCTCATAGCAACCTCCAACTCCTGGGCTCAAGCGAGTCTCCTGCCTCAGCCTCGCAAGTAGCTGGGACCACAGGCACCCACCACAACGCCTGGCCATTTTTTGGTTGCAGCCATCATTGTTGTTTGGCGGGCCCGGGCTGGGGATTCGAACCTGCCACCTTAGGTGTACGTGGCTGGTGCCTTAGCCGATTGAGCCACAGGCGCCGAGCCTGGGGCTGGGTTTGAACCCACCACCTCCAGCATATGGGGCCAGTGCCCTACTCCTTTGAGCCACAGGCGCTGCCCAGTTTTTGCTTTTTTTTTTTTTTCTTTTTCCTGTTAAGATGGATGGCTAGGAAATTAATTTGGTATCTTTGTATTTTATTTATTTAATTATTTTTTGAGACAGAGTCTCAACCTGTCGCCCTGGGTAGAGTGCCATGGCATCACAGCTCACAGCAACCTCCAACTCTTGGGCTTAAGTAATTCTCTTGCTTCAGCCTCCCAGTAGCTGGGACTATAGGCACCTGACACAATACCCAGCTATTTTTTTTTTTTTTTGGTTGCAGTTGTCATTGTTGTTTAGTGGGGCCAGGTTCGAACCCACCACCCTTGGTATATGTGGCCAGTACCCTGCCTACTGAGCTACAGCGACACCTCTTTGTATCTTTTTGAAGATATTTAATGTCCTAATGCTTTTCTTCTTTTTAAGTATAAGTAGTAACAACTATAAATTTCCTCTAAGCACGATTTAGCTGTGTCTGGTAAGTGTTGGTGTTTTGTGTCTGTATCTCAAAGTATTTCTTGATGTCTCCTTCAATTTGTTTGATTCATTGGTTATCCAGGAGTATGCTGTTAAATTTGAATATTTTTGTGTTTCCATACATTCTTTAAGTTACTGATTTCTAGTTTCGTTTCCTTGTTTTACATCGTAGCATATCATCTATCTTGGAGTTTCAAAGTATCCTTGAGGAGACAGTGTTCTGTTGCTGTGGGGCAGAACGTTCTATAGGTGTCTTGTGGGCTTGTTTTCTAGTATTGTGAAAAGTCTTGTTTCCTTGTAGATCTTCTGCCTGGATCAGTGGTTCTCAATCTTCCTAATGCTGTGACCTACAGGTTGAGAACTGCTGGCCTAGATTTTCTATTCAGTATTGAAACTGAGGTATTGGAATCTCCAACTTACTGTTGAATTGTCATCTTTAGTTCCTTTCAGTTTTTCTTTGCATATTTTGGTGCTCTATTATTAGGGATGTAGGTTTATAACTGTTGTAGCTTCCTGATGAATTGACCCTTTATCATTATGAAATATTCCTCTTTAGTAACTTTTTTTTGTTCTAAGATCTATGTTATAGTGTGGTATTTATATAATCACAAGTGCACACACCTTTCTTGTGGTTGTTGCCTGCATATTTCTTCACTTTTACTTCAAAAAGTAGTTTTAGTTTTCAATTGAAAGCGTCTCTGGGTGGCGCCTCTGGCTCAGTGAGTAGGGTGCTGGCCCCATATACTGAGCGAGGATGGCAGCTTCAAACTTGGCCCTGACCAAAAACTGCAAAAAAAACCCAAAATAGCCGGGTGTTGTGGTAGTTCCAGCTACTCAGGAGGCTGAGGCAAGAGAATTGCCTAAGCCCAAGAGCTGGAGGTTGCTGTGAGTTATGATGCCACAGAACACTGAGGGTGAGAAAGTGAGACTCTGTCTCGGGGGGGGGGGGGAGCATTTCCTATAAATACAATACACCTGGTTCTTTTTGTATCTAGTCTGACATTCCTCCTCTTGACTGTATTATGTAATTTATTCACATTTAATGTTATGGATGTAACTGTATTTACTTCTTCCATTTTAATTTTTGTTTTCTATATGTCTTTAATGTCTTTTTGTTCCTTTGTTTTGCCTTTATTGCTTTCCTTTTGTATTAGATGAGTGTTTTCTAATGTAGCATTTGAATTTCAGTGATTTTTTTTTTACATTGTGTGTTTATGTCTACTGTTCTCTAGGGCTTATATCTCTCTTAATTCATCAGAAATCAATTTCAGATTCATACTAAATTCCAGTGAGATACAGAAGTGTACTTTGTTTTTTCTCTTTCCTGTTTTCCTTTTCTTACTATACATTACATCCATGTTACAAATCCAGTAGTCCATTGTTATAATTATTACTTGATACAATCTTATGACTTTTAAAGGACCTGAGAGGAGTATAGGTATTATGTTACCATTATTTGTCATTTCTGGGTCTCAGGCTCGTTCCTGTGTATTGGAGTTGCCATCTGGAGTCACTTCCTTTACCCAGTATAGCCTTGCTCTGCTCCTTGTACTGTTTTTGGTAAAGATGTTACATGTGTATATGTGCGCTTACATCACTGTCCACTGATACACTGTATGCAGGTTCTTAATCAGTTAATATGTCTTCATACTGTATTTATAATTACATAATTATCTTTATGTGTGCTCTTGGCTTTTTCCTCATATTTAAATTCTTGTATTAGGGGTATTTGCTTGTAGCTTGGAGAAACTTCTGCAGAGTTCTTGTAAGTGATCTGCTAATCAAATTCTGTTTTTATCTAAAAATTATTTAACCTCCATTTTGAAAAATAACTCAAATATTATGAATATTGGTATTTTACAGATACAATTCCATGCAACTTTTTTGTATATATTGGTCACTTCATGTTGTCCCCCTGTCTCTTTGCTTCTATAGTTTCTGATGAGTAAGCCAGTTATTTTACTGGGGTTTCCCTATAAAAGAAAAGTTGTTTTTTTCTTGATGCTTTCAGTGTTTTATTTGACTTTTAGCATTTTTATTATGTGCATAGATCTCTTTAAGTTTATTGTACTTGGAGTTCATTGAGCTTCCTGGATGTATGATTTTTAATAAATGGGGGAAGCCTTCACTATTTCTTTGAGTATTATTTTTTCTGAATCGCTCACCTCTCCTTCTGGTTCTCTCATTACGTATGTTGATGTGCTTCATGGTGTGCTGCATTTCTCTGAGGTTCTATTTTTCATTCTGTTTTCTCTCTGTTCCTCATATAATGTCTGTCTTAATGTTTTGGGTGTTTTTTTGAGAGTCTCACTTAGTCACCCTCAGTAGAGTGCCATGGCATGTCGGCTCACAGCAACCTCAAACTCTTGGGAGGCTGAGGCAAGAGAATCACTTGAGCCCAAGTAGCTGGGACTACAGGTACCTGCCAGTATCTGGCTATTTTTTTGTTGTAGTTGTCGTTGTTTAGCAGGACCGGGTTCGAATTCTCCAGGTGTATGTGGCCAGTACCCTAACTACTGAGCTATGGGCACTGAGCCCATTCCTAGAGATTTTAATGGCTATTTAAAAAATTTTTTAATATAACTTACACCACTTCTCTGGGGAGCAGGTTCATGGAACTCCTCACACTATTATGCCAAAAGTTGATGTGTGTCTCAGAACACTCTTAATTTTTGCCAGGTCACAAAAGAAGACAAGTCCTTCCAGAATATTATGCGCTGTTACAGGACTCAGCCACAGGCCCGGAGCCAGGTAACTACATTTCTCTAAGAGCTGGAAATAAAGCCTAAAGTCTATGATAAATACAAAACATTAACCATAGATGATTCTGTGGCCTTTTTTCCAGGATAAGCAACTAAGACTCTAAAGGAAGTCTCTAATCTTCTGTTGTTAATAGCTTCACGTGCTAATTATTTTAAGTCCTCTTTTCCTGAAAAGGCAATATGAAATATTTGATTGACTTCCTTAACTCAGAGTATAACAAGATAGGTGTGAATTAGGAAGTTATCTAGTTTAGAAAATTTTTTTTTGTTTGTTTGTTTTTTTGAGACGGAACCTCAAGCTATCCCCCTGGGTAGAGTGCCATGGCATCACAGCTCATAGCAACTTCCAACTCCTGGGCTCAAGCGAGTCTCCTGCCTCAGCCTCCCAAGTAGCTGGGACTACAGGCGCCCACCACAACGCCCGGCCATTTTTTTTTTTTGGTTGCAGCCTTCATTATTGTTTGGCAGACCTGGGCTGGGGATTCGAACCCGCCACCTTAGGTGTACGTGGCTGGCGCCTTAGCCAATTGAGCCACAGGTGCCGAGCCTAGTTTAGAAAATTTAAAACTCACTTTAACATTTGTCTCTGAGAGGTAAGTACATCAGATCTTGGTATCTAACTTAGAATGACTTGATTTTCCGGTTGGTTACTATTATTGCTGTGTAGTACGGTAGGCAGTACTTGGAATTTAAAGCCAGATAGGCTCCCACGTAAAGTGTGGATCTGTTACTAAATAACTGTATGACCTTGGCTGAATTTCTTAACCTCTTCTGATTGTGAGAAGCAGATCAATACCCTCTCTGGGGCATACTCAAAAATAGTAGTTTATGTCCCTTCTCACTGTCTCTCTAAAGGTATATCGAAGTGTTTTGATAAAAGGGAAAAGAAAACGAAGAAATTCTGGGAGCAGTGACAGCAGAAGCCATCAGAATTCTCCAACAGAATTAAATAAAGACAGAAGTAAGTGAGCTCTTTGTGGCTTCTTACAAAATAAAATCAGCAGCTTATTTTTTAAACCTAGAAGACTAAGGATTACTAAATGAAATAACTATAGAAACAATTCAAAGTGTTTTATTAGTAAAGGATTTGTCAGAACAATATGCTAATTCTAAATTTAGTGGCAAAGCTGTCTTTCATTCAGTGTTTAATGTTCTTCAGGGGAATTAGAGAAGGTCTCAGGCAGGAATCTCTCACCTGAGTTCCAGAGAGGTCTGTGTTGCCCACTGGAGCTGGGCTATGGAAATACCGTCCACTTGTGCTGATACTGCAGGCCCAGGTCCTAGAAAACTTGGGATGACTAATACATCCTGTCTGAGCTTTATTCCTTAGTCTAAAGAACAGAGGGCCCATTTACTGTCACTAACTAGGCAGCTGATCATTTTTCCTCCTGGATTTTCCTTTCTAGCAGCCTTTGTGGTTAACGGCCTTTGTTCTACTTTCTGCAGCGAGTAGAGACTCCAGTCCTGTCATGAGGTCGAGCAGCACCTTGCCAGTGCCACAGCCTAGCAGTGCTCCACCCACACCCACTCGCCTCACAGGGGCCAACAGTGACATGGAAGAGGAGGAGAGGGGGGACCTCATTCAGTTCTACAATAACATCTACATAAAACAGATCAAAACATTCGCCATGAAGTACTCACAGGCCAACGTAAGTTTGACAGGGATGTGGAATCTTTGCTTTTACCTGTTCCATGTATAAACTCGTTTCACAAATAATCTCTAACAGAAGTAATTTGCCTAACCAACATAATTTCTATGTTGTTAAACATTAAACAAGAGAAAGCACAGTAGTTTACATTGCCCAGTACTCAGTGGTAGTGACCTTGCGAATTATTTAATGTTCTCTCTGCCTCTCGTTTCCTCATATATGAGATGAGAACATAAGGAGTTCCAGTTTATAGGGCTGCTATGAGGATGAAATAACAATGTATTAAAAAAAAAATCTAATGGCTGGCATAAACAAAGCACTTAAAAATGTTTCCTACTAGAATGACTTTGTTTAGGTTTAATTGTTGCTAATACATCACTATTTAACACTCATAAAACTACAGGTGTAGTCTACCTTTTCACTCAGTAAACAAACGTGATTAGAAATTTGTTTTCTCAGAAGTACTAATTCTTTTTTTTTTTAATAGATGGATGCTCCTCCACTCTCTCCCTATCCATTTATAAGAACAGGTTCCCCTCGCCGAGTACAGTTATCTCAAAATCATCCTGTCTACATCTCCCCACATAAAAATGAAGCAATGCTTTCTCCTCGAGAAAAGATCTTCTACTACTTTAGCAACAGTCCTTCAAAGGTAAGTTACACTAAACACTCAGCATCCTAAGACAGCGGGTTTGTGCCACGCCTACACAGTCATGGGAGTGGTGACTAGGAAGTCCCAATGGGGCAAAACCCAAGGGTTTTTTTGATTTTTACTTTTGTTATTTAGAGAACATCAGGGTTGGATATAGGTAAGGAATTTGGATTTATTTCACCTTTCTTTTGTGTACAAATAAAATACATACAGACTTCTAAATTTATGGCAGAATGTTCAAAATTGTAAAGTTTTAATTTTCCAAATCTGCTGGATCCCTAAATTGGGGTCCTCACTATGTTGTCCAGGCCTGTTGGGCCTGTTTCTCTATCTGAGCTAGTGGAGTATTTGTTATGTGGTGAGAGTTGCCTGAGTCACCCCTAATGGTGGAGCATTAGAAAGCTGATCAGGGGTGGAGGCATCAAGCAGGAGACAGGGTCCCAGAGGCAGATCACTGGGCCCAGAAGGCCTTTTTAAAGATTGCTTAGAAATAAACACATATATGTGCCAAAGAAAAAAAGTCAATATCTGGGAAAAAGGAAGAAGGGTATTCCTAAAGGTAACAACAGGGACATCCCAACTCTAGAGAGACCCCCATGCAATGCATGATTTACACTGCTGTCAAGGACATTCTGGGACAATTAGGAAAATGTGAATGTGGCCTTCAGAGGGGAAGGGTCTCAGGACAGCTGAGGCCTGGGAGTGATGATAAAGGGATGCTCAGTGTACTGTTCTTTCAACTCTTCTGCAGGCTTTACATTTTATTTGAAGTTGAGGAAAAGAGACACAAAAATTGTTAATGGAGAAACTTTTCCTGTCATAAATTTATAACTTGTTGAAAAATTACTGGAATTGGAATAAATGAATGTATACCAATTTTTCTGAATAGGAAGACCAGATATTACAAAGTCTAACCTAATGATAGTTCTAATAGGATTGTTTGTGAAATCTGGAAACATATATTGGCAATAGTCGCCCCAAACAACAAGTGTAGAGGAGGAAAGGATTGACAGGTCCTCTAAAATTAGATTCTCATCCTGTAACCAAGTAAATTCTAAGCAGATTGAAGAGGTGAATGGAAAAAAGGAATCATAAAATGATTAAATACACATTGCAGCCTGTCTGATTATAGAGTTAAGATTTTCTAAATAGAATAATATATAGATAATAAACAGGGGTGATGAATGGGAATCATAATTCAAAAAAGGGACAATCATAGGGGAAAACACTAGACAAATAATTAAATGGTCTAAATATACTGATTAAAACCCCAGAACTGTCCAGCTGGAAAAAGTATATACTGCTTATAAGTAACCTTCTGGTGAATACATAAATGTATATAAATGGACGATTACTTGGCAGTAAAAAGTGTCAAAACACTGTACACGCAGCACTATGGACAGACCTTACAAACATCAAGTGAAAGCCGCAAGGCTGCCTCACGTGACATACACATAGCGCAAGTGTGTAGATGCAGATGGTGGAGTGATGGTCACCTACTGTGGGGAGGAGGGTAGAGTTTCTGGGAATGGGCAGAAAGTATATTTCTGGGGTGATGAAAGACTTCTAAAATTGAACAGAAGTCATGGAGTAATGGGTGAACTATATGGTATGCAAATTGTATCTTAGGAAGCTGAAAGGATAGAAAAGCTTATACCATGCTATCACTAATCAAAAGAAAGCTGGAGTGATTAACAATATTTTATCAGTGATAGAGGATCATTTCCTAATGATGACAGAAAAAAAAATTTAGATTTCAACAAAATTGATAGAACAGGGAAAGGAAAAAATCCAGAAGATGTAAACGTTGTCAAGCAAACTGGCATGCAGAAAACACACCCAAGGGCATCAATAGATTTGTCAACGCAAACCACATTCTGGACCATAAAATTAATCTCAGTACATTTTAAAGGGCTCTAATAATGTGTCTTCCCTGACCCCAATGGCATGAATTAGAAATCAATAACAGAACTCTAGAAAATCCTCAGTTTTAGGAAATACATATTTCAATAATTGTAATACAACTAAATGAGAACCGCTTTGGGAATGAGGTCAGGAGTTTAAGAGCAGCCTGGGCAACAGAATCAGACCTATTTGTACAAAAAATGAAAAAGGAGATTTGACAGGAGGACTGCTTACCCCTGAAGTTGAGAGAGCTATGACTGTGCCACTGCACTCCAGCCTAGACGACAGAGCGAGACTCTGTCTCTATAAAACAAAAAAGGAGAAACTAAAGCCTGTGAATCCATCTCATTCGTGAAATGGAAAATAAGATTATCAGTTTTCTCCTAACTGATCTATATATTCAAGCCAATTTCAATCAAAATCCAAACAATTTTTTTTATTAGTTGAACTTAGCCAGAGACAATGGCTCCCACCTCTAAGCATAGATAATACTTAGGTAAGTCGAGATTGGAGCATCACTTGAGGTCTTAAGTTCAAGACCAGCCTGGACAAGAGAGAGAAACCCTGTCTCTATAAAAATTTAAAAAAATTAGCTGGCCCTGGGTGTTTGTGTAGTCCCAACTACTTAGGAGGCTGAGGCAGGAGGATCACTTTGGCCCGACAGTGAGTTATGATGACACCACTGCATTCTAACTCAAGGAACAGAGTGAGACCCTGTCTCAACAACATCAACAAAAATCACAAATTGATTCTAAAATTTATAAAAAAAGGCAAAAGAAATAGCTAAAACAATTCTGAAAAAGTTGGGGGCCTCATACTATCTGACTTCAAACCTTATTATCAGGCTACAATAATCAGACAGTGTAGTGTGGGTGAAAAGACAAGGGAACTGAGGAAGGTCTCACGTTACAGACTCAACACACACCAATCAGCAGCACTGCTACGTGCCAATAACAGGACAAGAATCAAATCAGGAGCTCAAATTGTTTCCCATAGCTGCAAAAATACAAAACACCTAGGCATAGATTTAGCCAAGGAAGTAAATTATCATTTTTTAGTTTTCCTCGTAGAGATCAAAGAAATTATAGATGACACAAAGGGGGAAACATCACAGTGTCGTGGACTGGAAGAATTAATATGGTTACAGTGACCAGACTGCCCAAAGCAATGTACAGATTTAATGTAATTCCTACCAAAATACCATGTCATTTTTCACAGAATTGGAGAAAACAATCCTAAAATTTATACAGAACCAAAAAAGAGAGCCCAAATAGCTAAAGCAATCCTAAGCAAAACGAACAAGCCTAGAAAGTTACAGGGAACCAAAACAGCATGAGACTAGTACAAAAGTAGACACGTCAGTCAGTGGAACAGACTAGAGAACACAGAACTAAAGCCAGACACCTGCAATCACCTGATCTCTGACCAAAGCAGACACCGGGGCAGGATGCCTCTTCAATAAACCATACAGCTGTCTGCAGAATGAAGCTGAATCCCTACTTCTCACCATACACAAAAATTAGCTTACGAGGGTTTAAAGACATGAACCATAAAAATTCTAGAAGAGATTTAGGAAAATGTCTTCTGGATATTGGCCTAAGCCAGGTGTCCTCAAACTATAGCCTGTGAGGCACATGCAGCCCGCCGGGTGTTTTTGTCGCTGCCGCCTGTCCGGCTTAGCAGCCAACTCATCCCAGGGCCTGCAGTCCAGCCCTCCAGTGGTCTGAGAGACAGTGAACTGGGCCCCTGTTTAAGAAGTCTGAGCACCCCTGGTAAGCTATAAATTTATGACCAACACTCCAAAAGCAAATGCAATAGAAGCAAAAATAAATAAATAGGACTTACACTAAAAAGCTTCTGCACAGCAAAAGAACCTACAGATAGAAAAAAATATTCACAAATAAGGCATTCAACAAAGGGCTAATATCCAGAATTTACAAGGAACATAAACAGATCAAGGAAAAAAAAACAACTCCATTAAAAAAGTGGGCAAATAACATGAACAGACATTTTTTAAAAGCTATACAAATAGCCAACATACATGAAAAAATACTCAGTATCACTAATCATCATGGAAATGCAAATCAAAAGCACGAGATTCCACCTTACCCCATTATTAAAGACACCTACGTTCTTACATTTACTGCAGCATGGCTCACATCTGCAAAACAAAAATCCACTTAAGTGCCCATCAACTAATGAGTGGATAAGGAAAATTTGGTGTGTACACACACACAAAGTAGACCCTCCATAAGTTGACCACCCAAGCTACTGTAACAAACTGGTCAATATACAGCAACAGACAACATAAGGAACTAGGCCTGCTGTACTGTGTACATGCATGTGGCACATATCCAGTCTGAAAATTAGGTCACCTTGGGCAGCGCCTGTGGCTCAGTGGGTAGGGCGCCAGCCCCGTGCACCAAGGGTGGCAGGTTCAAACCCGGCCTTGGCCAAACTACAACAAAAAAATCGCTGGGCATTGTGGCAGGCACCTGTAGTCCCAGCTACTCAGGAGGCTGAGGCAAGAGAACCACCTAAGCCCAGGAATTGGAGGTTGCTGTGAGCTGTATGACACCACAGCACTCTACTGAGGGCAACAAAGTGACACTCTGTCTCTACAAAGAAAACGGAAAAAAAAAAATTAGGTCACCTTAAAGGAGGTGGTCAGTGTAGGGAGGTAGTCAGCTATGGAGGTTCTACTGCTCTGGGCATGCAGGGTCAGACAGGAGTATAAAGGACACTGGAAAAACTGAGTACGCTGCACCTCTTCAGGTGATGGGCACATTGACAGCCCAAGATCTCACTAATACCCCCAAATCTAAATCAGTGGAACAAGAGTCCAGAAATACATACAGCTGTGGTCAACTGGTTTTCAACAAAAGTACAAGGCAGTTTCCTGAAGAAAGGATAGTCTTTCCAATAGATGGTGCTGGAACAAGTGGATATCCATAGATCAAATAATAAAAGTTGCTTCCATGCCCTCCACCATATATAAAAACTCAAAATGAACCACAGACATAAATATGAAACCCCAAACTACAAAACTTCTGGAAGAAAACAGAATCACCACGATTCACCATATTTTCCACATGTTATGGAAAAATTTTAGATATATCAAAAGCACATGAAATATCGATAATGTAGATTTCATCAAAATTAAGAATTTCTGGGCGGCGCTGTGGCTCAGCGAGTCGGGCGCCGGCTCCATATGCCGAGGGTGGTGGGTTCAAACCCAGCCCCGGCCAAACTGCAACCAAAAAATAGCCGGGTGTCGTGGCGGGCACCTGTAGTCCCAGCTACTCGGGAGGCTGAGGCAAGAGAATCGCCTAAGCCCAGAGGTTGCTGTGAGCTGTGACTTCATGGCACTCTAATAA